>VOMN01088262.1:0-15063 GCA_014899125.1 Orchestia grillus
AATAAAACACAATCATATTAAGTTGACTCTCTACAACGTAAAGCAAATTTTATGGCAGACATTGAAATTTGCTTTTATGTTAAAAATAAACACAATTTAAAAATATTAATAAACGCAGGGTGGGAGCTAATATTTGCAAGAAAAGGGTTTACGATCAATTATTGAATGGGGTGTGGATAAATTTGAACGTGCAATTTTTCTTAGTGTAAAATATTGAAGTAAAATTCTTTATTAGAACCTTCTAATTAAGTTTACCTCAGAAATACCCTTAAAACTTATATAATTACATTATGTCAAAACAATCAAGTATTTAATTTAATGTTCTAATTTTATTAAAAATATAAATGGACATGAATAATTTTGTGTGTAACTATGTTTTTTCAAAATAATACTTGGTGGTGCAGAAAAAGTGAATATTTTTAACAGTATTTTGGCCCATTCCTATTGTCAATAGACCTGAGTTTTAGTCCAATTGCTCATCATGAAGATATTCATCATTTGAGCTTTCTGCCTCACCTTTTATTCCTGCAATTCTTTACTTCCTGATGATGTTTCGATCTGCTGTCTGTGCACTAAAGTAGCGAGTTAATTTGTACATGTGAGTGCAGAAGCCTCGCTGTGCCTGGTGTCCCTGCTGCAGTCGCGGCATTCGCTGGAGGAGCAGCTAGAGCTGCGCAATATAGCCATCGAGCAGCTGCTGCGCCTCGCCGAGAAGCACATCGTCGTCTCGTGCCCTCCTGCTTCGCCGGGCATGACGGGACGGGGCTGATGACACCTACTTCGTTTCCATGGCTGCTCCTCCTCTGGTTCCTGACCGTGACTATCTCCTCGTACACTTAGCCATGTTGGTTAAAATTCTTCAGATTTGTATTCTATTGATTTGTTGTCATAAAATGCTCATTACAAAGGAAGCCTAAAAATAATTGCTATTCCTGTAGGAGGTTTATGTTGGACGCCAATTGCTGTTGGAATCTTGCCGGATATTGTCCTAGTGAAATGTAATTCTTAACATAACTCTACCCAATAATGCAGTACATCGCTAGACAGAATTACTTTAGTACTACAATGCTGCACTTAGTGCCAGTGGCAAGTATGCGCATTGTTGTCCACTGCATTGCTATCTGTAGGACATTTCTCTGCTTCAGAATGTGTTAGGTATCAAATGTTAAATTTCATCTTCAAGTCACAGTACTTTTATATTGAGTAATAATTGGCTCATGGGTAGCAGCAGCTCAACCTGTTTCAAACTCCGTGTATGGAGACGGTGCTTCAGTCTTATACATTCTAGTAGTTGGGTGGAGGAACGCAATAAACTTTTACTGTGAAATATTTCACACAGTGAGCTTTCTTTGTATTCGAAGCCATTCTGAAAGCGCATTATGTTTGCCATAATTGATTTTTCTTAGTGCCATTGTCTGCAATCTTGAATTGAATCAGAAAAAATCTATGATTTCTTTTTGAATTTTTCAAGTTGCGAAACAATTTTGCTAATCTCTGTTATATTCATCACTCAAAAACCTACTGTCTCTACTGAGAAATAGTGCTGCCTAACTTCCCTTGAGTGTCCATTTATACCATTTCTACTAAGGTGCAAAATCAAGCTTTTTCCCAAAATGGTAGTCAAGAGTTTATTTTAACTAAATGGAAATTTTTCTGTTTTGAAAATGGCACAGTGTAACATGATCTGTAGCAAAAATCACTATTCTAACATATCATATTAAGAGGAGCACGTCGTGACACTTCACCCTCACAGTCGAGGCGTTTTGCCAGTAGCTGAGAGATCCTCTCCGTCGCCGTACTCTGCTTGGCTTATTAATATTCGAGGCTTATTTATTTATTCGAGAGGCCCGCTGGAACCACGACGAACGATTGCTTTGAGTGTAGTGCAGTACTTTTTCGTGAACTTTGCGTCAACTATTCGTCAATAAATATACAATAGCACTAAAAGTAATAACTACAGATACCATTTCCAACCACGCAAGTGAATACGTATAAAAAGAAACTGATTTGAAAAATTTGTACCAATGAACGTATACAACTGAGTTCGCATAGTCTCTTTCTAGCGAACATTTCTAAGTAACGATATCACGTGTGATGCAGTCATAAATCATATCTGTGCACGTTCTCAACATGACACTCGTGTAGTGACTTTGCGTCATCCGACGGCTTCTGACACGTGTGACTTGAGTTCTATAGACTCGAGCTATCAGGCTTACTATTGGCGGTGGCTCAGGTTGCAACATGTGACGGTCTTGACATACCGTTGCGTCACTGTGAAAAGTTCAAATTTTGAGGAAAACATTTTGCTGATTGAAGTCGAGAATCTCGTCTTTAATGAGCAAAATGAGACGTTTTTATCGTGCCTGGTTGAAGCAAGATATTTAGTTGATTTTACTAGTCAAACTGTATATCAAACTAGGTTTTACTTCATGGAAAGTTTTAAACCATAAACTGGAATTTATCTGAATTGGATGGTGAAATGATGTAAAGAAGCATCAACATATATTATATGACAAATGAATTCAGTGGTCAAACTCAAACTGCTAATGCATGCTTGATTTGTAGGTGACTTACAGTTAGTCGCGACTCGTGTGGTCAAAGGCGTTTTCTGGGGTCTGCTTTCCTCGTGCGTATCCCGCTGCCACGCGAAGAATATTCGTCTAGAAATGATGAACTATAGACGAATTTCATATTCATGGAACATATCTTAAACTTGAAAGCTTATCTTAGCTAAGAATGTGGAAGCCATACTTCTTTTTGAAGTTAAAAAAAAATTGAACAGTTTTCATGTTAAAACGTTAAAGGTTTACGTTTGTGTATTGGTGATAGAAGTTGAATCTTAATTTGGTCCACTGCAGAGCATCGTGGCCAATTTTTAGTAGTCGCCTTGTTGACATGGTGTCAAACAAGCTTACGGTATCTAAGAAGTGTAAGGGAATTTTAATTTAGCCTAGCTGTACATAAATCCATCGTGACCATGACCCATTGTCTAGCTCATACTAGAGATAAATATCGCTTGGCTAATCTAAGGTAATTTTATAAGTACCGAGGTCGAGGGAGCGCTTAGGGTGACGTTCTAAATGATATATACTGCGAACAGATAAACTGGGAAACCTCTGTAAGTGATACGTTCTCATAAAAGTTACCTCACTGGATAGAGGAAAAGTAAAAACTTGTCCAGGGTGTTTAAGAATTAAGGCAACGAACTTTTTGGTTAATTTAGGAAAATTCAAACGCGTGATTTTGATTTGAGAAGTTGAAACTCGGAAGTAAATGGTACAACGTAGGATTTATTGTATATGACCACCCTTATTACGAACTACAGCCTTAAGTTTGGGTACAAATGCATCACAGGCGGCACGTATCTGTTCTTGAAGAATTGCTTCCCATTCCTTCTGCAGTTTTGCTTTGAGGAACTCGAGAGAAATGTGAGGAGTAGCTGAGGCCCTTGTCTCCAAAATGGACCAGATAGAAAAGTCTGAGGTATTGAGGTCGGGGCTCCTTGCTGGCCATACATTTTTGCTTATGAAAGATGGAATAGGCACAAAAACAAGCCGAGATCTTCCTGTGGCTGTCACAGCCGCCCATACCATGACGAACTGTGGATTTGACGTGTTGTAACAATCCTACGTTCAACTGAAGTTGGGGAACCCCATACTCGGTCGTTCTGGTGGTCCTCAACTTGCTGGATGTTAATTTTTTCTCAACTGTTAGCACCAGTTTTGGGAGCGTGCCTTCAGCTATATTATTAAGGATGTAACGACTTCTTTAAGTCCTCATTTTCTCGTGATGTTCAGTAACTTCATGACGTTTCAGCATTTGGTGCGGTTTTTCATCTTGATCCTCTTCTAACACTCGATACATTGAAGTTTTGCTAACACCAGCTTCTGCAGCCAGTTGTCGATGGGATCGATGTGGGTAACGACGCAACTTCTCTCGCGTGTTTTTGGTAAGTTTTTTAGTCCAAACGCTTCATTTCCTGCCTCGTCCTGGCCTATCGGCTGTACCAGTCTCATTAAACGTTTTAACAATTTTCCAAACAGTTGAATCGTCAATTTTTTACGTTCTTGCAAGTAACACATAACTCGCGCCTTCTTTGTGGGGTTAATAATATTTCTATCTACGGCCGTTATGTAAAGTTTTAATTTAAAATTTAGACACCTGAAATAGATAATATTGCTTCATTCAAAATGATACTAGAATTTAATAACCAAATGTTGATTTTAAATGTTTTATTTATTGTTCAAAACTGGTTGCCTTAATTCTGAAACACCCAGTATATTATTTTCTCATTCGATACTATTAACCCTATGTTACAGTCAGAGATTGTTTATTTCTACTGCGATCGGTGGTCTAAGAGGCTCCATAGCTGCCCCGAAAAAGTTCACTGTGTCCGCATCTTTTCAAGGTGCTTGGAAACATCAAATGAACTTCAGAAGTGAACTATAAATGTTGTGTTTGGTGTTTGAACATTCCATAAGTATAATCAGTGGAAGTTTGGTCTTCAGATTGATATACGTGTTCTATACTCGTATGGTAATGTTTGTCAAACAAATTATGTATTTTTTTAATTTGAAAGACCTAAGTTATTGTTTCTTAAGGTTTCAGTCTGTCGTGTAGAGTTAGTTACGTGTGGTCAGTTTGGTTTTAGAAATTATTTGAGACAATTTTATAAGCTTTTGCGAAATTCGTTACGATTCAAATTTTGACGTGTATGGTTTTATTTCATTAGGAACATACTCATTGGGAGGCATTTATTACAATATCTCTCACCTCGTAAGTTATGAAGGAGGGATGCTTGTCGAACTTTGGCAGTGCTTAAAGAATTTACACTAATTTTTTTCTTTCATCTCCATTTTGAAGGTAGTATGATACTATCTTGAATAGCCCTTTAATTTTTCACGATATTGGTGTACAGTTTGCACAGAAACATTAAATGATTCTGTAAGATGTCATCGTCCAGATGAGAGCTTGTTCTTTTAAATTGGTGTTATTGTTATGATGAATCGCCGGAAGTTTCCAGTATTATTTATAAATTCTGTGTGAATCATCTTTGTTTCAATAGTGACGTATACAGCTGCATACCTTTTTGCTAATTTCAGTAGGCTGGTATCACAAGTACAATTTAACAAAACTGACATAAGTTCTCTATGATAGCGTGACAACTTCCTCTAAGTTTGTTGGCATATTTTTAAAGTAAGCTGGTTGGTATAGTTATTGTTGCCTTACGTTATCGAGGGTAATTTTTTCCGAGTGAATATTTTTATGTTAATTTAGTAAAACTGTCTTTGGTTCAAAATTAGTATATTGATTGCTATAGTGTAACTGTTTTACTTGTTCTGCAATCTTATCTATTTTTTTGCAGTATTATATAGGTGGGCATTATTGTTTACTCATTATTAGTATTTTTGGACACTGAACATTGCGATACGCGGTGTAATGAAAAAGATTTTGGTTTCGTCTTGTTCGAACTACAAAATATTCTTGCTTTCTTTATGATGCATTCACTGACATTAAATTCGTTGCAGTTATCTGACTGTGGTTATATATAATTATTGATTATTGCATGTAAATGCATTTGTATTGGATTTCGTTATGCTTTGTCAATTTCTAATTTTAGTACTATTGCGAGAGTAATACAGTTCTTCATTCCCTTGTCAATTTCTCCGAAACTGCTAAGGAGCATAGTGTATGGTTGGTTTAAAGTATTCAAAAACGTATTGTACAACGTCAAAGTATATCGAGGAAAGTTTCCATGGTAATGGAATTTATTTTATTTACATTATATGGTTTTAGTTTCCTCTAATTGTGAGTGCAAATTTTTTAGCCAGGAACATGTATAGCTTTAAGTTAAATATTAAGTATTGATTTAGTAAGGGAGAATTTTGTGTTATTTCCAAGATACGAAAGCCAAAATTCCACTTAACCTCTTCCTGTCTGAATTATTTTGAACACATTCTTATTTTGAAACTATTTTATCTCAAATTGTCAAATATTTTCATTGAAACTTAATAATCCAGAATTTTCACGAACGCGACCATTGTATTAGGAATATTCAAGGTGGGGGTGGGAGGAAGAAGAGCAATCTATTCACGTCATTCATGCTGAGAGTAGTTGGTGTTTCTTGTGCTTCATGTTTTTCCGATATCACTTCCTCATAAGTAGCCAGTGTGAAAGAAACGCCCGGCATATCTTTGATGCTTACATAAATGCTTGTTTATTAGAAGGCTCCGTTTTAGAAAACTATTGTAGGAGCCCCGTCCTGATCGGTTGCTGCACAACGTTGCAATCTCAGAGTAAACGCATCTCCGTATTAGAGTAAACGCATCTCCGTACTAGAGTAAACGCATCTCCGTACTAGAGTAAACGTATCTCCGTATTAAGTTCCATCGAAGTGAGTCGACACGTATCCAAACGTTTCAACCTCGCTGCAAAAGATTCAATTTTGGATGTGAAAAACGCTTAACGATAAAACCACTCGTGTGTGCTCTAACTTGTGCTAGTCTGATTGTGATAATTGTGATCTATCTCACTGTTTAATACCTCGATGTCATCTTGTAATGGGCGATAACAGATGAAAATAAATTTGGAATATTTAAGTTCTGTTGACTTGTTGGGAACTTAGCCATTTTATGTGAATGTGGGCAGAGTTTTTTGGAACATTTTTGAAGTTTTCGTTTCTTTATTCGCATTTCGCAACTCTTTATCATTTTGTTAAAACATGAGAACTTTGTTAGATAATTGTTGTCATGAACATTTCATGGATATTTCTCAATGATTGAATCATTTGATACTTTTTATAAAAGCTTGATTTCCGTATATTTTTCCCAATTCATGAGGTGAAACAACATGTACGAAAAATGTCGAAGTCTTTTGAAGTCAAATTTAAGTTTAAAATACTAGACTCATTTTCATTAATAAATATCGTGATAGACGTTATTGAATTTCATATTCAGTGAAATTTCAGGAGATTTTATGGAATATATTCAATCGATTGTCAACAAATAATCGTTTATACGATGTTCCTAAGAGCTCGTGCGGGATTCATTACGCGTCTAGTGTGGAGCAACTGGCTCCAGTAGTGAGTATGGCTCCTGTGTGGTCGTATTTGAAGTTCGATGATACTGTCAGCCTACTCGAAGGACTTGAGTCAGAGGTATTCCTCATCACCCAAAGTTCAGAGTTACGCTTTGTACAAAAGCCTGCTTATGGTGTCATTTATGCAGTGAAGAGGTCTGCATATTTAATTTCTAATGGAAGGAATGCTTCGTATCGTCTCGCAGACTTTCGACCAAATGCTTTTTTTTGTCAACTTTATTTTTTTCAATTTTCACCGTTTGAAGTAAAGCATTTTTGCTTCTAACACTGTATATGTGACGATACAAAGAACACCTTATGTGTATTCCAATCTACCTCCCATAATTACTAACACTCGTGCGTCCATTTTGCATCAATGATATTCATGACTGAAAATTGACTTCTTGTTCTAAATTACAGCAATCAAAGTAAACCAGCGGGCAAATTTCCTTCTGGAGTTCCAAAAGCACGTATGTATATGTTTCTGGTGTAGAAAATCGGTATATTCAGTGTTACTCCTACATTCAGAAATATAGATTATGTTCTCAAAGTGATATTAGTTGTGACAGGTCTTAGGATTACTATTTAATAGAGTTTTACGTTAATTATCACCTGTTGTGGTGTGTTTGATATATAGCTACGTTTTACGCCTAGCGTCGGATTACAACCTTACTTGGTCCTCCTTAACAACACTTTTAAAAAATCTGTCGCTTTACCATTCGGTAGATATTGAAATGCAAGTTGAAAAAGGCAGATTTCTCATGGTAGCTATTTCCGTTGAACTCACTTTGCGTTGAATTCGTCAGTCACTCATTTTGGAGCGCTATTGTGCAGGAAAACTTGGCTCACGAAGCGATGGTTGGATCACTAGCGAATTCCAACTCTTGCCCGGTATGAAAGGAAGCTTTGGGAAATGCCACTTTGTTCAGTTTTTGCTCTGTGTTTTATGACCAAGAATGATTACGTGCGGTAGCGTGGTAAGCCACGATGCTTCCCGACTGCATCAACAAATTTTATTCATATCATTTCTACTTTTTGAATGACGAGTGGGTTTCCGGACAGCTGGCCACCAAACGCAAAATTAAGGGTTTTCTTTTTATAAAATGACTTTTTATGCGAGGAATAAATATTAGAGCATATTACATGATTTTTTACTCTATTACTCATTTGTATGTTTTTTTTTCTGTTGGGGAGGAAAGTTTGTTCATAAAAAGTTCAGAAGACATTAGAATCATTGCTTCCTGTGAAATTCTCAGTGTTTGTTAACACGTACGACGTATATTTGTACATCGTTGGTGTAGACTCTTTCCACAACGGCAGTTATTTTCTAGTCATTGTCTGAAAGCGATATCAACTGGTATCTGTGGCTGTGGACTCTGGTATGGCGGTCCGAGGAGCAGTGACAACCACCCCATCTCATTTCTGATTTTTTACCTCATTTGTTGACCAGTTTTACCTACTTGAATAATCTTGCACTTTTTAGCGTGGTTTAAAGAATAAAGATAGTATTTTAAACACATATGTTCAGAAACGTTTCTTCAAGTCGTATAAGTTGAATTTTTAACGCACGTGCACCATCAAATAACTCAGGAATTGTGTGAACCTTTGCTGAATAAATACATGTACTGGTAGTTCTAATTTGGCTTGTTCTGTATACGATACATAATTTAACTGACTGTTGTTTTGAATTGAATACAGTTCTCTTCTTTGGTAATATCCGTGTTTGTACGTTCTATTTTGCTAAGCACTCTCATAGTAATTGTCCAGCATGTGTGCACGCATCAATGAAATTGGGGAACCAGTATGTGCTCTTCCATTGATGAACTGATGACCGTTGTTCATGCTGGTTTCTTCGCATTCTTTTCAAGTTGAAATCCTGAAACATAAGGTCCTTCTCTGAGTTAAAGCACAGGAACTTTTTTCGGAGGTTCTGTGCCGATGGCGTCTGCATCAGTGTTCGTTTGGGGCAATGCTTTCCTGAGAACTAATTGTAGTCATTCGTCAGAAAATCTGCAACTCTCGTTGCTGTGTCAGTATTAGTTGTAGTTACCGAGATACAATGTTTAGCCATTTCTTTTGTTCTTTCTTGTATTTGTGTATTGTAGAGTCAGTTTGATGTTTGATACTTGATTACGTTGCTGACGTCGACCATTCATATTATTTTATGGTGCTCGAAGATATATCTAGCGACCACACTGGTAAAATCTAGCAAAATCATTTGATTTAAGAGTGCAAGAAACTGTTCGTACATTTTTTCTTTTTTTTGTCTTTGAAATTAGCTCCTCAAGCATATGTTCAACATATAAGCTCCACAGAAAACTATGTGCTCTAATTCGCTATACGTTGTCTGCACCGTTCGACAGTACTGTTCCCTTATTTAATATAATTAATTCGTGTTCCAATCGGGTAAGTTGACCTTCATTTCTGTCATGGAGTTTAACTCCGAGATGGTTGTTTAATTTCAATTGTGCCTAGATTCTCTGTTACTCATTTTTAGGTGAATGGATCATATAAATTTTTCTTTATTCTAAATTTGAGTTATAGAAGTTATTGATAGCACGATAACTGCAGCTTGACATACCCTTGGTGGGTGAACCTTACCGTGGCGCTCACCGTAGTTAACGTGCTTAAAACAACTCGTTTGGTTCCTGAAAGTCCACGGGACCACATACCCGCAATTTAGCTCTTTCCCTTATAATGTCTTCGTCGAGGAGCTAACCTCTTTGTCTTAAGGTATGAAGAGGGGTGTTCAGAAGAAGTGGCACAGGGAACACCGCGACCGTGCCCACTTGCCGTCTTCTTCTAAACTCAACACCTATCTGGACAGCAAAGCAAGAGCTAGGGTCATTTCTCAAATTACAAGCCCCACCGTCAGTCAATTAAGCTTAAAAAAATATATTTTGATTCCAGGATTTTTTTTCATCGAACTCTTGTTGGATAACGCGAACAGAGCTGGAGAGGTGCGTCATATGAAGATGAAAAAGTTCAGGTCTGCGCAAAATGGCAGTGGAAGTCTCGAAATTTAAGTGAAGCTGCACAAAACCTTTTACAAGTACGGACACGCCAGTATTTTTGTTAAACCCCGATTTGTCTCCATTGTTGTCGACGTACGTCACCAAAATTCGTCCTCAAATTGAAAAGATTAGTTCTCCGCGAAACGTTTTCCTGACTACAACTGGGAAACGACTTTCAGGTTCAAACATGGGGCAATTGTGTTAAGTGGTCGGAAACCATTCGCAAGTTGGACCGACCCTCATGAGGAAGGGGGCTGAACTGCCGTCCATACAGCGCACCCCAACAAAAAGAGTGCTCTTGCCTCCGAAATGAGTCATTTGGAGACGACGGCAACAAACTACCATTTAACTTCGGACAGAAAAAGCACGACACGTTCGGTCGCTTAAGAGAAAAATGGGTTCACACTAGCTGTAGTGTGGATGTAAATAAGGTACCTCATCTTCAGCAGCTAAATAGGATGCTTAATTTATTTATTTAAAAAATAGATGGGTTCAATTTATTTTTCAATAATGTTGAGATCTTATACGCCGTGAATTATTGAGTGTCGAGTCACTGACGCATTCATGCACCCAAGAAGTAACTTTCATTACTATGACAGGTGAGACAGTTTATCTCTTGTCAGCGAACGTGACTCTGATGAATGCGCAGTTTTTGCTTTATGTTTCCACCATTGGATATGCATTGTTTTTGATTGTAGCAATTCATCTTCCTTTCCATTATTCGTCAATTTCTTTATATCGTGCAGATGGTAATGTACTGAGACTTCCGACTTCCAAGTATTTTCGCTTGGGCTGGCAAATTAGAACAACTGTAGAATAACCTCAAAATTCTTCTGGAATTAATATAATGCCCACAGAAACGTAGTGGTTCTGACAGATTTTTAATCGTAGGTACGTGTTTTCTCCATTATGCTGTTATTTTTTGAAGCGGTTGCCGAATTAATGAGAGTACTTAGAATGATATTGTTCTTCAGCACGTTTTGGGGACTTGGCGCGCTTCATGGGTGTCAAATTTGATCATAGAGCGGAAACGTGTGGGTTCAATCGGTGAGTTACGGAGCCATCTTTAATTTTCGTTCTTTTGTTGCCCTTGGATAGAAGTGGCAAAGAGCCGAACTTGAGCTAAAGTGTCATTGATATCATTTCATTACTGTGCAGTTTTTCTTAGAATGTCAGGTAAATCTATTGATGCTCCGAACAGTGTAGGTGGTAAAACTCTAATTTATTCGATCAAGTGCAATCATGACAAATAACTATCTTCATGGCTTAAATTATTTACCCGTACTGGAAAGAGCACTCATTGAAATACATCAATATTGTTTCAACCATTCTAGTCGCGAATTGCATAATTCGAATGTAAGCTAAAAGGTCCGACCCGCTTTGAGACGACTGGGCAGTCATCAGTAGCCGACTCGAATGGTTATGCGTCTGACGGTCAAAACTGTACCATAGTATTCAGATTTGAGAGTAAAAATTTCTGCTTGGTGTGAGTCGCGAAAGCATAGTCAACTCTCTTTCTGGGGCAGTTCATAGTGGCTTGCTACGATTAACATTAACTTGTCTTGAGGACATTTATTAATGTCATTCGAAGACGAATTTCTCCCTGTCTGTTCTTTATGCTTCTCAGGGGGCATATAACAGTCAATAGGGCCAAGTTAGGTTTGCCTATCTATCGTATGCTGTGTTAACTAGGACCCCAGGATGCACTGTTAAGTTACCTCTGCTATAAATAGGACTTCGACACTTCTGTCAATCGTGCTCACTTCTTCGAGTTTCCATACCTCCTAAGCCATTTATTCTATCTTTTCCAAGTTTGCCTTGCTGCGTCTATGCGCAGGAGATCCTGTGAAAGAATACATCGTGTGCGTGGAGTTGAGTTCTCTACCCGCCTGACCGCTTAGAAGTGGGCGAAGAATTCACTTCCCCGTCATATCTCACCTAGCGTGGCATGTAACTACTCCGGATTTGGTTTCTCTTGCAATATAAGTTGTAAACTCTTCGATGCTTTGATTTTATAACCTTAAGAGTCTGCACTCTGTATTAAATTATAGGTGACTTCCAAAATAACGGCAAATGTATTGAAAATGGCTCACAAGTGAACGTGCAAGAAATTGCGTCTGTACGTAATTCTGTGACGAATATAATCATTCAAGCTTGCGCAACAAAATGTAGTGGAAAGAAATCCATCTTCGCTCGAGTTGATTGGGCATCAGTTTTAAAGCTCTCTGGCCATATGAACTGTAATTCCTTGAGTGAAAAGAAGGAACCATCTAAGAAACTAGAGGACGGGGCACCGATGCAGAATGTGTGCTCCCACACAAGATACCCTGCGCATAAACAGTTGAGTTTCAGAAAGGAAAGACAGGTGTGAAAATTGAAGGACGCCTAGTGGGTACGGAATATCAAAGGGCTAGCTAGAATTGACGAAAAATAATAGTGCCTCCCTGCGGCCGCCAGAACTGTTAGCCAGGATAGACAAAAATGATTCAACCCTATTATCTAGGGCTTAACCTGCATCCCCTCTGGGATCCTGGTTCGATAGATTATGATTGTAAAGAACATTGATCAGTTTTTCCTTTCCGCCTAATACGCTTCATTTGTCCTTAATTAGTAATACATAGGCGAGCCCCAAGATACGACTTGCTTCAAGCCTAATATTCTTTTTCACATTTTCGGTTCAAGTGTCTAAAATATGTGCTCTGGACGAAAATACAAGCGTTCAAATAGCAATGCAGCTCAACTTTTCAATAATCAACGAGTAGTTTCTGTATTCGTGACACACAGGCAGCAGGAGGGTATATTACTTGTAGCGACTGATGCATAATCAAGGCTAATTTCACGCCATCAGTGGTACTATAAAAGATATTTTACCTGAACAATAAGATCGCCATTGGAAGAGCATGGCAGGTCGTTTCTTAATGATTCATGAAATATTGATGCGCATAAGTACAATTACTACAACATAGACACCATGCACATTGTTGAACGCACGAGGAATCAAACCACACATCATCCCACGTCGATGACGACCATTCGCAGCTTACCGGGATACCAGTACCGTAACATGAATGCAACACAGAAAACTAGTTGAGCTCAAATCATTAGTTTTAGAGCACTTCGATTGTTATTTTATACCAATAGTAATCTTCAAGCCCATAATGATATAGATTATTTGAGACGAGCGTACCGCAAGAGACCCACGAGAATTATGCTATTGCAAGTTACGTGTCTGCAGATTCGCCCAGTATATAACCAGAATCCAAATATCCATCAGATCCACAGCACAATTTCACGCAGCCCTATGGGATGAAACTGGTTTGTTGCATACCGTCTATCCCCATCAACAGTAACGCGAAAGAGGAATTTGCTCACTGAGATATTTGTACTTGACCGGGCAATACTGAAGAACTTCAAATTTACAAAACATGAAAAAGGCTTTCTAAGGAAATAAAAGTCGTAAAATCCACAATGCAGTTTACTTAGAATTTGTTGAACTGCTTCTTGGCGCCGGGAGCTTTGCTCACTTTGAGCACGTTGAAGCGCACGGTCTTCGACAGCGGTCTGCACTCACCCACCGTCACGATATCGCCCACAACAACATCCCTGCAAATGATGGGAAAATGATGATTGTGGCACAGGAGAAAGGAGAGAAGATTTCCTCACGGAAGTTAAAAAGGTAAAACACAACTGAAGAGTTGCGAAGCAGCTAAAGGGGTCAATAAATGGGGAAAACCATCCCAACAAAGTTAACATGCCGTAAGACTATCATAAAAGCCATCCAATAAAATCGACGGCACCTGAGAGCCATGAAGAACGTGGAGTTCATTCATTGTTCATTTCAATAACAAAGCAGTCACTGACTGCTGAAAATTCGCACGTCATAAGCTGGACATAAAATCTGGAAGCTCAATAAAAACCAATTTAACTTTGCACAGCACAACCAAGCCTAAACAACACAACGTACCACAAAAATTATGTGATCCCTTCTTTCATATCATTCAATTACTTTTAACGAGTATAGTTTCGTGTTAACGAACACTCACGGAGGATGTAATTACCATCACCGAAACGATAATTCATAGGAATAAATCCAAAACAAGCCTCAAAAGAAAATCTTGCAAATACCGAAGCGGAACAGTTAAAACTGACCCACTCAAAAATTAGGCTGACATCCCTTTTTTCACCTTTACTCATTGTCAACTAACTAGTAGTACACAATATAAGACAAGGTCTTATATTTCAAACAGAAAAAGCAACCTATTATAATTTTCGAAGAGATACATGAACCAAAAAATAAATTCCATAAATAACGGACCATGTTACATGATAAATTGAAGTGTACTGCCTGAACAGCCTCCTCACCCGAATATCTTGTTTTCAATCTCCTTGCGGTTTAAGACCAGGCTTAGCAAGAACTGAACTGGTTTCCTTCAAACAAGGATTTAATTGAAGCTAAACAATTACAAGATTGCACATAGATAAAATTTCACAACTTCTCCGGGCATTACAAATAATTCGCTAATTACAAGAATAATCATCGATTAGGATTAGAATGACGAAACAAGCCCACATGAGATCAAAATGCACATCCAATATGAAAACGTGAAATTCGAGCTCCAACGTCACAAGATATATTGTACAGGACAACCTAGACTGCCTCTTTACCCGATGGCCTATTTTTCGTTTCCTTGCCGTAATACACCAGAAATAGCAACAACTACACTGGTTTAATTCACACAAGGATTGTACAATAAAGAATGCGATTTTACAATAGACAAATTTTTGCGATTTTTCCTTGATACGCTCACGAATTAATCCGCTGTATCCTTATAACAAGAGAAAATTGGTTCATTACGGGGGATTAGGTAACCCAAATGATTTAGTTACTTTTCAAGTCTCCAACTGAATGCTTCTCAAACTTTATCATGTGTAATGTTTCAAGACATATTGAAAAGTACAGCCTCGACTGCCT
>VOMN01088275.1:0-23791 GCA_014899125.1 Orchestia grillus
GAGATTGTAGCGTCCACCAACACAGGTAGGCAACTCTGACTACGATGAGGTTCTAAGGTCCACCTACACAAGTGGAAAACGCTGACTACGACAAAGTTGTAAGGTCTACTACACAGGTGGACAACGCTGACTACGACGAGCTTGTAAGGTCCACCCCTATAAAGGAAAGACGAGCTGGCTCATTCTTGCGGATATTTTGGATCCCTGATAAGTGTCAACGAATATTCTGACTACAAATGGCTTAACTTATGAGCAACCATGTGACAGGTGGAGAAAACAACATTAGGAAAGCTACTATACTTACTAGATGACTGGTGTACTTCCACAGTTGAAAAATTCGTGCATTATTAGAGAGACAACGTTCTCTGTCAACTGTGTTCAGTTATTAACATCAGCAAATTTGTGTCTAATGTGGAATTGAGGTTCTCTAAAACTTGAAGAACATTTGATCGCTTGTGGTGAAGAGTGTGGTATTCCATGCGTTCCATAAATGTTTCCATAAACGTACATACAATGCCAGGTTACCAAAGTGACTGAAATTCATCTCAAAAACATCTAGATAAAAGCACAAAAATTTAAATAAAGCTGCATTGGAAATCAAGCAAGTATACTATGTAGATCTTCGACTGAAATTTTCCAAATAGATTGTAGAGCAGCGTTTCCCAACCACGGTTGCGCAGAACCCTTATGTTCTGCAAAAGGTCCCCAAGGGTTCCGGCAAAAACAAGTGAGACAAGTTAAGGCCATTTCGAATTTTTATTTAATTTCATATACGTAAAATTACCAAATACGCACAATATATCCTTGGTTATCGTAATATTGTAATATAGAAATTATCATATCTAGCCTATTTTGTTACTGAACGCAAGGGTTATGCAAGGGTAAATAGGTTGAGAAACTCTGCTGTAGAGGATGCCTGTTAATGAGAAGTAGGATACAGAGCAAAAGAATGCTTAGCCTAATGCTTCAAATTTTTTTACCGACACTTCCCCCAGCAAGTCCTCATCTAGCCACGCAGCCTCGTGCAGATACGAGACCCTGCGAACCCAGAGCTGAACTTACGAAAATTTTCATTCGCTATGAGTTTATCTGCTGATCGCGAAACTACGTCGTCGGCACGGTTAAGCAAAAGCGGTATGGAAAGAAGTCTTTACGTTATAGTAATTTCACTCAACGTTTACCTTAATATAATCATAACTGAAATATAATCATATTTAAAACTTCAAGAGAATTTGCTAGATGATATTCTCATTACACCCATTGTGATGGGCATAAATTTTTCAGGGTGGACACAGAAACGTACACAAATTACAGCGTTTAGACTTTTATTACATTTTCCTGTTCCTATCTCACGACCTCTAGGGTGGAACAAAAACTCCATTCCATTCTCGGACGAGTACAATTGCCCAGCACATGACTTCTTGTGTGCTCGCGCAGGGTGGGTGTTCGGCTTGACGACTGAGCCGGTAGACCGACACGTCACCTCCGAGTCCGGCGTTGTGAATCTCTCCAGTGAATCCAGGGAAAAAATTGACAAACTGAGGTAAAAATTTTCAGTCAACCATCAAGTCCTTAAATCATAGACTGCTGAGTTTGATGTGAATTGAGGAAGGTAGGCTGTCGAAACATTATGGCTTGAAATGGAGACTGCACTCGTTCCCTTTGATAGTGATAACAATTCAGGTATTTGAGATGTTCAACGCGTCCAAATATCACCTACTAAAATAAATGCTTGAGAATCCATCACTTTAAGAGAGATAGAGTTTCAATGAATTTTATATAATCACGAGTGCCTAATGAACAGCTTAATATTAGGTTGTTCAGAAAGCTCTGAGGTATTTTAAACGAAATGTTTATTACGTCATCTAACAAAGCTGTGTGGTATCCAACTAGATCACAGGCAAAGCTTTTTATGTAGGATACGACAGTATACGTCTTTTTTTTAATGACAAATTTTATAGATTTTTCAGTTCAAACACTGTTAATTGACAATCAAAATGACAAGAGAAAAATTTCATGTCCGAGGGGTATGCGAGCGTTCATGTTGAAAAGGTGAGAATGTTGCAAAGACGTGTAATAATGATTATGAGGCGCGTGGTCAATTTCCAATGCGTGAAACAGTTGTTCGAATATCTTTTGTGAGATTTGAAGCTTAAAACTTAAGCTTGGAAGACGGCAATCACACGTATACCTTCTAAAATCGATACTGCTGCTCTGAAGCAAACGCTTAAAAAAAGACCGACAATGATAACAAGAACTTGTAGAAGATTGGGACGTCTCCAAACGAGAAGGAATTTTATGAACTCTACAGCGCTTTTACTCGTAAAAAGCCCTCATAATTCTCCGGACGATCTAATAAAATACTTTTACGTGGAATAACGGCGTTCTTCGTCTCGTAACACAGAAATAACCTCATGAACATTGTGTTGGTGCAGGCAGGAGGTGGAGGAGCTGCAGCAGGTCGTTGCCAAGGAGCGTGAGGCCTACCAGAGCTCGACACAGAGCGCCTTCCCCGGTATCTCAGCTGTGCCAACCTTCTCCGTTAACGAAAAGGTTCTAAGTTACACTGCATTAGTTCGCTAATCAACACTTCCTCGACCGAATTATTTTTGTAATAAGGCTGCAGTTAACTTAGTGCAAAAAACTAGCAGCAGCTGTATGCATATAGGCAATAAGACTAGCATGTTATCAAAAAATAGCAGCAGCCGTATGCATATAGGCAATAAGACTAGCTTGTTATCAAAAACTAGCAGCAGCCGTATGCATACAGGCAATAAGAGTAGCTTGTTATCAAAAACTAGCAGCAGCCGTATGCATATAGGCAATAAGACTAGCTTGTTATCAACCACTAGCAGCAGCCGTATGCATACAGGCAATAAGACTAGCTTGTTAAAAACTAACAGCGTCCTTATGAAAGGGTTTTTTAAATTCATAAATATTTTGAAGGATTAACCCAATTGTATACATAGTCTACGTGGGGACTATAATTATCTTTCTTGTAGACCCGCAAAGTCATTTATGCTTACAGATGAGAACAGACGGTATCAAATTTTGCAGAATCTGTTCCGAAGTGTGGAGGTCAGGGGAAGCAATGGGAAAAATCAATAACGCACTACTGCGCGATATGTTTCCATGATGCATGACTCTGCAATATCTAAATTGATTAGTACATAACTTTTTACTTTGGCCATCATAACGTTGCAGTATTATCACATGTATTTAGCACAATCTGCGTACAGAACAAATTTATACGTTTACTACATTTGTCTTAGCACTTTTTAACCACTCTTTCGAACTCGTACGTGCTCTCTCGGGCATGCTCACTCTGTAGTACTGAGTCGTTCGAAACCTGCAAAATTGGGTTCGCTTGGTAAGAATCGTGAAAATTCAATTGAGACATACAGAAATCGGTTACAGAACTGGATGATCAGATCAAAGTCTCTATAAATCCATTTATAAAAACTGCAAGTCAAAAGAGTAAAAATTATCACAGACTCCTTACAGGAAAAACAAACAAAAATTTTCAGTTTAAGTTATAAGCATTGTTACATGCTAGTGTTTGTTAAAGTCAGTACTTTCTTCCTCAAAAGATTTTCACAAGTATTTCGTAGACGAGCTAAAAGACGTCAGAAAGTTTACGGAAAGCTAGGTTTAAAAATGTTACTAACGCAAGCCCCTGTAGAAAAACTAGAAACATGCACTACTTGTTAGTTGCCTACATACCATGTTCTACTCCTATGGTACTGCAAATGGCACTACTAGACATGCCACAAGAATCTACGGAGAGCTCTTGCAAGTTTTTCAACACTTTCTCATGAAAAAAAGATGCGTTTAGTTTACTATTATCTGATACAAACCCAATTTTGTCCGTTGAATGTAACTTTAATATATGATTACATTTACAAAATAAAGAAAATCGTTTCCCCGCCCACCAGATGGCCTTGAGTTGTCCCGACGCATCATATCTTCTCAGCCTGGAAGTCCAGACTGCGATAGACAACGTCCTCCTCCAGAGCGATGTGCCCATTGACCTGCTCGATGTGGAGAGGAATGCGTCCGTCGTGAGCTACTCGACATGTGACCCTGACGTGGGTGTATCTAGCAATATGTATTTTTTGAAGCGTATGGAACTTTTATTTCGAAATCCAATGACTAACATCTGTGAATAATTCAACTAAAAATGGGGTAAATTGCTTGAAGCTCAACTACATCTTTTACGTTACATTTAACGTTCTTTGAAATTGATGATACTGCAAAATAACAGAGTGATAATTTTAAGAGTAATATAAACAAACTTTTTCGCTTTATAAGTGTACTCCATTTTTCTTTTCCTTTTCTTTTGAAAGTTGATGAATAATCATCGTTGACTAATTCTGTACAATAATATTCACAAAATCTTCTAAGAAAGGTTCGTACTATTACCCTAGAGAGGTGATAAATTCTCAGTCTGGCTGAAGCAAATAAGTACACTATACAGATGGGGCCACCAAAAAGTTTCATTTTTGAAAAATACTTATAACTCCGTAATTAATGGCCGTAGAAACTTTTATATGGTCTCATTTTCACTACCATTCAATGTACTTTTACCATTCTTCATTTATAGGAATAGTTTGCAAACAGGTGAACCATAAATGAGAGTCATTTTTTTGCCATTGCACGAGGGGATTCCCCTTAGTATACTCTAGACAAACCTATTTAACCTAACCCTACTGTCTATCCTATGCCTTCAGTATGGTTTATTATTAGCACTTCTTTTTCTAGCAAACAAAGTTTCGGATTTCTTACGTTTTTAAAATCCTAATCCTTTGATTGAGCAGAGCGGGAACTTCCTCCTCGCGACGTACCGTTGCCAGGCGAACACGACGCGTCTGGAGGTGCGCATCAGGACCATCGAGGGGCAGTACGGCACCTTACACGCCTACATCACGCCGCGTCTGCAGCCCAAGTGCTGCCAGGTACTCAACAACGTACAGGTTTCCAGGAATGAAGAATCCATTTCGCAAAATCTATAGTTCATGGAAATGCTAGGTTTTTCCTTACTGCCTTAAATCTATAGATTAGAGTTACAAGGTATCTCGAAAACGTGTTATCACACTGTGATTGGTCAAGCATTGTTTATTAAATATAGTACAATTACATGATTGCATTAACGATGGTAAAGTTAATTAAAAAATAAACATGTCAAAACTGTTCGTGTGAGCCGAGGAATGCAAATTTTAATGTACCATTTAATAAAAACTTCAAGAACGATAAAACTACGGCAATACTTTTGTCCGGCACGCTGAAATTACTCGCTTATTTCTCTCAACTATCTTTGGTGTGATTACAGTGACAATTATTTACCAAAAGCACATCTTGTTGACCAGGTGCGGCAGTTCCGCATCAAGCCTCTGTCCCTGCACTCGCGCATCCATAATTTTGACACGACGCGGCCTGTCAGCGTGTTGACGCTGAGGGGCAAGTTCACCTTGCCAGAGATGCACGCCTGGGTCAGCTTCTGCCTGCCCGAGTTGCCCGAAAGAGCTCCTACTGCAGACTCACGAGAATTCACCTTCATCTCCACCTTTCTTCAAACGCAGGTACACGTTTTTTTCAATTCTGGGCGTTACATTTACTGAATCGTCGTAAGAAACTTAAACTGGTTCTTCACGTCTTACAATCTCACGTTAAGTTAGTAGCGTTGGATGTTCCCCATAGTAATTGCATGTTTTGAATTGCCTTCAGTGTTTGAGGTTAGAGAGATTAGCTATGACGTTTTCCCTACATATTTGAGGCATACATGTTATGTTTTACATTTGACTCGACATTTGACTGTTTCGGCATCGTTTTTATAATTTAATTGAAGTTACTGGATACATATCAGTACTCACGCTATTACAACGTACGAAAATTTTCTCAAGCTTTTTTCAGCAACACTCTAAATAAAAGTAAGGCAGAGATATGCCACATTGGGTCTCCATTATAGAGCATTTATGCATTGTTGTTTGAATGTTTCAGTGGATAATAACCCACCTGTAACCCGTAGGGTCACTATTTTAAAATCCTCTTTGAGCCTCTAGTAATTCGTTTTTATTTCCTAACAAATACCCAAATCCAAAGAAAATAATTCACCCTTTTTAATCAGACGAAAACGTAACCCTGATACGATAGACTCATTTGATTATAAATTTTTTATTACATCCTTATTTAATTACTGAGAGATGAGTATTTAATTTTTGCCCTACGTTATTACTCGAGTGCGCACGGTTCAGAAACGCAAGCAAGCAAGACGATCAGAGTTTTAGTATTATAAAGATACACAAATAACTGAAACCATGCAATAGCATTAGAAAAATTTATTCAAATTTCAATACAGTGCTAAAGTTACCTCTGTTTTTAGGGCCCTAAAGAAGGAACAGTTCATTCATTTTAATTTTCAGCTGAACTGCCGCTACGAGGCTGGCGAGGCTGTCTTCACATCCGACAACATCTCGACCATATCCATTCTCAAGGACGTCCTCACCAAGGAGGCTACGCGCAAAAAGGTCTGTCGAACTTAGTCTTCTTTACCGCTCAATGAAAGAAAAACTTTTATTGCCATGGCGCTGAGACATCCCCATACATCTTCGTAGATTGTTCGTCACAAGTGCAACGCGGATTACGAAAAGTAGCTCAAAATAACATATTTTCAGATAATTTCCTAATTTGTGGCAGGCAAACCTTCCACGGAGCTGACTGTCATCTAAGATGTATGAACAACTGAAACGCGTTGGAGAAATTCCGTGCAGAAGCCTTGCGTAAAACTTGTTTGAAAATATACGTAATTGCGACTTTTTGACGGACTGGGGTGATTTAAAGTTACGAAATTAATGTAGTATTTACAAAGAAAGTTGCAGCGGTCTACTTTGTGACAGTCTGAGTTAAGAAATCTTTTACAGTTAATTAGTCATTGGGATTTAAACTATCCTCGGCCCTCCATAAGTATGGAAATTTTTGAATATTATGTTTTCTTTTACTTAATGATTTTATTGACCTATTATTTTGACATAACTTTCATTCTGGTAACGTTAGACTTAGGTTTGAGATTAGCATTCGCGTACATGCCAGCACATCACGACTTCATTTTAATTTTCAAGTAAAGTAGATCTACCCCCAGCCGTACGTTTTGACTTCTGACATGCATTTATTCAAGAAAATATTCAAGAAAGTCCTGCATTGAAAACCTTGAAGAGGTTCGAGCCTTTATGCCTCGGCAACACTGGTGTGCCGCCATTAGACCTAGCAGATCTAAAATCAGAATCAGCAGATCTATGTAAAATATGTACCACGAAAATCCTTACCCTAATTTTTAGTTCAATTTGATTTCGAATCTATTATGAGCAATTTCTCCTGCTCTTTGCCTAACGCAGATGATGGTTTGAGTGCAGGTTCAACTCACCATAAGTTGTGAGGTGAACGAAGAGTCCGTAGTGTACACACTCAACTTGCTGCACCCTAAGCTGCAGGCGCAACTCTTCCTCGCCAAGCAGGTAATTCAGGAGCAGTGGCGGGAATTTTCCCGTGCTGATTAGCCGGAACACTTCGGTCGCCTAGGGCATTCTTACGAATTTTTCCTTGCTTTTTATTCAAGATACTTTAGTTCTTCAGATCAAGGTCATGAATTTTCCCTAGCGACTTATTCAAGAGACTCTTACTCCGGTTGTTTAGAACAAGATCGGGATCTTTCTCTAGCTAATTAGCCAAGACACTTCGATTGCTTAGAGCAGTACTGTAAACTTTTCCTAACTCTCAAGGCAAGATCCTTCGATTCTTTCCCAATACACCGACGAGAAAATTGTTACTAATACAAAAAAGTGGAGCTCGAACTCACATATTACACCTGGAGCGTAATCTAATGACGTGATCTTCATTTTTTCTAGACTTGCACGAGAGGATATTTGATCGCTCATTAAACATTTCATTACGTACGTTTTTTGAATGTGTAAGTTTTCAAACGTTCAGTCGTTCACATATTCTGGTATTTGTATGCCTAAAATACCAAGGAGAAAGAAACCATGATCACTATCTTGTACGAGGTACATTTATGTGTGTGCGAAATGGGGCAGAATAACCAGACGATTTTAAAGGAGCGATAGCAAATTTTTTACCGAAATCAGTTCGTAAACTAAGTGACAACATTATTCCATGCTAGAACATGCAGAAAAAAATTCGTGAGAAGTACTGTATTATTGAAGACTTTGTGCTTTTTAATCGGATAATCATAATAGATAGGACAAAACTTTATAATATTTTTGCCTCGCCATTTATTTCATTCGATATTTCACATTTATTTCATTCGATATTTCACATTTATTTCATTCGATATTTCAGGTTTCGCTGATCGATGCTCTACGCGAGCTCGAGGCACACGAGAGCGACACCAGCTTCCTGTCGCCAGAATATCAGTACATCCTCGACCACGCGGACACCCTCCAGCAGCAGTACCTCAAGCAGCCCTGCCATCTCGAACGCCTCTACGGTAACTTGATACCCGCACTCGAGCTGCATATGAATGCTTCGTCTATATGCCGACTTCGTACATTTATTTTAATTTGATCCATAGTTTGGACTAGATGATCCTTTTAGTTTCCTAGTTTTTGATTTGGGAGTGTATACAAGACGACAGATAGTATTGAATTTTGGCCTTTAGTTTTTAATTCTTCATAGATGTGTATGCTTTAGCTTGGAATGCTCTTCAAACTAATTTCTTCCTCAAAATGAGGGAGGTTGTGCAATTAATTTTAATTCTTGATTCACTTAATGGGAATCGCTCTTTATTTAAAGCACGAGTTTGCTACGGTTGCGACTGATACACTTGTGAAAGTAAAAAACCTTCATAATAAATACACATCGACGTCAGTTATAATTTCGCCCTCGAGTTTATTACTCTCGTTGCGATGACGATCGGCAGGGACGGTGGCTGGGGCTACTTAGCTCTGAGGAGCGCCAAGTCCCCAAGGTGCGCAAAAGAATCAAAATAAAAATTCTCTCAAGCGCACCTCCCCGAGTGAATCAAGTTAAAAATTGTCCGATAATTTCATAAAACTTTCCTAAAACCTTCCGCATGTTTTTCGAATTGATTATTCTGATTGATCTATTCGCCCATTATTCGTAGTTAATGTATGCCTTACAATATTGATTGAAATTCATTACAGAAATATGTCAACGAAGGTGTTAAAATTTTAGAGCAACGCGTTCAATGTAGCGATTTTTACCTACGTATAATTGAAAACTCGCATCGTAAATGAGAGTTTCATTCCTGAATAGAAAGTGTGTAGCTATTTTTCAATATTTCAAACTGAGCTATTTGAGGTCTATTAACAATCAATGATAGGAAAACAGCAGTTAAAAGTTATTTCTTTGTGCCCCTCACAAGGTATGATCACCGATTTGTACATCGACAAGTACAAGTTCAAAGGCATCAACGTGAAGAGCCGAGTCCCGCAGCTGCTAGAGATCCTCGACAACTACAGCTCGCTGGATCTACAGCATCTCATCAGCTTCTTCCAAGCAACATAGCAACGTGCTAGTAAATTTCTAAACGCGGTGTCTCCATCTAATCCATCAAAGTTAACTACATTTGGTTTGAGTGAAGGATGTATTTTAAGATCCACAAATAGTTTTTGCTATAAGAGATCAAATTGTTTGTTCGCCATTCAATATTTATATATGTATATATATCACACAGAATATCTAGTTTATGGTTTTAATTTATTTACCGGAGCCTGAATCGCACGTTTGTAGGCCAATTGGTCGAGGATGATCACTCTTGCTTGATAGTAAATAATAATTTGATAGGTAACACCTTTGCTGTTGTATGATATGGTCGCAATTTCCTTCATGGCACGATCTCAATTAAGTTCTAATTGTTATTTCATCTAATGGCTTAACCCTGATAGTATTTTTTGGTTTCCTTTACTATTCAGAATACTTTTATATTTCACATGTCTTTCCCCATATATGTACAAGCGTCAAGAAGTATCGTCATGTTTACCCCATAAACGGCCATTTCAAATAGGAACCTGAAGCATCGTCATACTTTATTGCAACTTGACGTAGTAGGGAACTGGACGATGAAGACCGTAATTACAGCGAATGAATATGCGGCACTCTTCTTATTTCAGGAGGTAAAATTTACCTCTGCTTAAAGGTCTCCAACATAATCTCAACACGAAGAAGAAAAACACAATCGTCTCCAACTCAAATGATTTAGGTTTCAAAGAAGCAAACAATTTCTTGAGGTGCGAGTCGAAAAATTTACGAACAGCCTATGGCTGTGCGCACTCTGACCGTCAATTGTCAACTCGTGACATAGATCTCTCCATTTCAGAAGTGGGACCAACATAAAACCTTCCATAAATATTGTTTTCTTACACCTGTCGACGTGCTACAACCTTGCCACTCTCAGAGGTCGAACTTGAGACAAAGCAAAGGACCAACATTTATTCGTCAATTATAGCACAATATAATTGGGTTATTCGATACAAAAATTACATATGCTATTTACAACCAAGATATAATCAGAACAGCAATAATTACGCTCATATTGGCACCACGCAAAACTTCGCATATTCTATGCTTAACAATTGACTATGTAACGCAGATTTCAAGTTACATATTGTTATCAAGATAAGTTATAAATAAAACCTATGTTTTAAATAAACCGTCCATTAAAGGTATGAAAAAGTACCTATTGTAAATCCTAATTCTCCGTCCATGCGACAGGAAATATAAGTAACCATCTAGGCTTCAGATGAAATATTGTCCTACGTAAATTCCATGACCAATCTGAACGTATATTTAGAATTTATAGTACGTCTGAACTAATGGTAAGCATAACATTATGTTGTGTAGCGGTTTCTGAACTGGATTCCATGACACCCATCACACCAAGACGACATCTACGCCAATGCACTCGCTTCAAATCTGAGCATAATTTAACGGATCGGGACATACGAGGTCGCAAGTGCACCCTGAACTACATTCATAGACCACTTAATTGGCTGAGGAATGAAGAGGGACACAAGGATAGCACTTCAATACGAGGTCTCTAGCTAATTGGAGACCCTCTTCAGAGAGAGAGAAGGAACATTACCAGTAATTTATGAATTAGATAGGCCGTTTAACCACCGCATAAGTTACTAAGGATCTTCAGAATCGTATTTAATTTTTTTACATATTTCTCATTGTTGTAATCATTGTTTCGCGTTCCTTAAATAGCAGAAGACTCTGAGAATGGAACAGGCAGATTCAGTACCAGTTCGCTTGTTCTCTCTAGTAGAGAGAAGTAGCAAAAAAGAAGACACAAACTGCCCAATTTGGAAACTACACCTACAACGGTAACGAGAGACAAGGGATACTGATTACCACTGATTAACGCTTGGCTCTACGCTGAGCTGATAGATGCGTGCACTATGAGCACATCACTCCTCCTAGCGTCCCTCGAATGGACCCAGAAATTACATGATACTTCGAGGAGCAGAAAATAAAAAAAGAAATTCCCCTAAGTGAATTTCCTCATCAGAAAGAAACAGAACACAATGTCTACTTAATGCAATAACCCGGCACCTAGTAGACCCACACGACCAGGGCTGCTACACTAGCGAAAGTAAGTTACAGACATCGTACAGAAACATTGTGGGACTTCACGAGCGGCGGCACCTCAGTACGACATTCCTCGAGGAGCCGAAGAATTTAACGTGTCTATGTCGAGTGCAACTTCCTCCCTAAGCAGCAGATACCTGTGCTCGACGAGGGGGATGTGAAGTCTAAATTGAACCGGCCCTAGTTTAAGAACCACTGCACTACGTGACTAACTCGAGTGTCTGTGAAACAGGCAAACAAATTACTCAAATCTACACGTTTGCATAAATGGCTGCCAAGATATGTAGGGTGTACCTTTAGACTGCATGCAGGCCTTCAAAACCGGAGGTAATTAGCACATATGCTGTATATATACTGAAAAATTACACTTCATAGTCTCTACGGAATACTATCAAAACGATTAGGTTTTTCAGTGTAATCAATTAACAATTGAATTATTTTGTGCACATCTCATTAGGCTCTTTACGCGAAGAGTGACTTGAGATTCATAATGATCTTAAGATATCGATTTCAATTGCAATTGAATTCTCTTGAAACCGTCACTGCAGAGAACAGTTTTTATTTACTACTCATAAACACACGAAAAAACTTGGTCCAAAATCAACCATTACAAAGAATCTTGCTCAAGCAGCCTATTTCTTATCGTAAATTTCCCACATATTTATATCAAAATTTCCATTGAACGAACAGATTAAAAGTACAGGATAAAAGCGAGTACACACACACACACAAAAAGGGCTAGTAACGCAACACTACCGTTGACGGATTATTATTACTTTCCAGTGACATGAGCGCACGCAGGCAGTGAAACAACCCACAACACAGATCGTTGTTCAGGGTGCAGTATACACAAGCGTTCACAAAACGCTCTTCATAATAAGGTTAACCCAGACGATCAATAAGTATGTATTTTCAATCCTAAAAATCATACCACGGGCAAAAAATCATCTTCACCTACCTACAAGCCTTTAAACAAATGCATAGGCGGTCATTCCTTCGGGAGTGGCACAGTATGTCATGAATGTGTGACGTGACAGCGCGTAATCAAGGATCAGTTTGGGCTTAGAGTTTACTTTAAAGTTGATGGCAAGTAAAACGATGAGCAACTGAATCGTCAGATAGTACAACTTCAACCTATAAAAGACTCGTACTAGTTAAAATCCCTCATCACAATTGTTTACGTCTTTAGTGCACTTGTAAATTGTTCGAAGGATTGATTTCGACGGCAAGAAATACGTTCAGCAACTGAATTATCACGTCGTGAAAACCTATCCTATAAAAGATTCGTACTAGTTAAAATTCCTCAATACAATTGTTCACGATTGTCATGCACTTACAAAAAATGTATGAAAATTTGAAACTTTTTATAAAAATGGAAGCCTGTCAAGAAAATATACAAGTTGAATAAGAAGTAGAAAATTTTCCACAAAGTTGGTCAGTAACTTTCTGTAACTTTGCCACAGAAAACTACTCTAGTTGCTGTTCCAAAATTCAGTGAGGTACAAACGCTGGTCGATTCCTCCTAGCAGAAATGAGCCGAACTAACACGCCTGCTTGCTCATAAACTAGGAACTCAATCAAAATATTTTGGCATCAACTAATAATGGAAATATTAACATAGCAGTAGAGGTGAGAATTAAATACGTGAACACTACAGTCCTAGGAAACGAGAAGAACATTAGCCTACAGAAACAACACGTTGGCAAGGACTGGAAAGTCATTCATTAAAGTAGAGAGGTTCCCTAACTAAGAGATAAAGAAATTACCATCGCTATGACTGGTTTGCGTTGGCGAAACTCATTTAAAAGACAAATACACAAAAACGTACAATGCATCAATTCTCAAGTTTCCTTGAATTTAAACCTAACATCAATAAATCTCAAATTCGAGAAATCCAGAGAAAGTTTTAGGAATACCGAACGGCTATTGAAGTCTAGCCATGAACAGCGGCAAATTTGAGTGGAATTTCCTGTCACATTACGCGAGCATTAGTCATTAGGGACCAATAATGAAATGAGTCTACTGTGAACGCCCTCAAATGTGTTGAAAGAGTTGACTTACGATAATCTAGACAACATTTCTACGACCTATTTAATGTTGGAACAACAACGTAATATTCTTGGAAGATATTGTCTAGTGATCTTATAATCCGAGACAGCGATCCTCTTCATGTATAAAATTTGGAGCCAAAATGCTGCGTGATGATAGCCTAAAAACTCCAATCGTACGTTTATTGCCAAACTTTAATCGAGAAATTCTTCTTTTCAAAGCTAGCTTCTGGCATGATAGGACTCACGAAGCACAATTACGTGAATGATATAAAAACGCAATGAAACCGCAGGATGTTTTGTGTACTTTAAATATTGAATAAAACTTACAAGCATGAGCTCGGGTACGCAACAAGGGATCTGACCATTCATGCTTTAGACTCAAATAGAGTTTAAAGAAATACGAATAAATAGTCGCTGCTCTTGCCATTGCCGAAAACATGGATGAAGATTAATTTCACGTACTTCACATGACGTAACGCCGTGGCTCACTCAAAACTTCATTTGAAATTCGTATTATTTAAGTTAAATTGATCGTTCACCACACTGAATAATGGAGAAAATGCAGTCCTCGTAGAATTTACCACGAGTCCATACGTTAATGAAACATGGCTGTAGCGCACGCACTTTAAAAAATTAGCCTGTCAATATTTCAACGGTCGTAATTGAGCTAAATCTTCTGAGAGGAGGCAGAAACTCAACGCTGCTGCGTATCAGACTAGGCGGCCCTCCACACGATTAGTTAATGTATGATGACAATGTCGGCAGACACCCAAAATATCGGCATCGAATGCTCATTTTGCTCTCTAATCTGGAGCTAGGTCGGAGTCAAGGGACTGTTAGTCCCCTCACTGTATGTGATCCCCAAATAAGAGTATTCGATGCACCCATATTAGGGTGTCTTCCGGTACTGTCTTCAGACACTTATTGTGTGAAGGGCCCATAATTGAACATGAATGCTATACTAGTACCGCCCTACAGATCACGGGCAACTGCCGGTACGGTTGGTAGCGCGCCAACTGTCTACAAGAGTGAACTGATAAAAGCAATCCAAAGAATGTAATCACTTACGAGAAAAAATGCAACGAACCAAAGTTTGGATTGTAAGGTTTGAGAAACAGTTGAGGTTTTGTTACGACGGTTTGGTATCTGTTAGAAAACAAAATAAAGCCCAGAAAAATGCACGAGTTCCTCGAAATGAAACATCGAGCGAACTCAAAACTGTGATAATTTACATGCACGAACTGTAGAACAATCGCTACCAGAGCACATTCCGTAACATTTATGGCTAGCTCGAAGGTATAAAACCTGTATCACACCATTTGGCATACGCTAAGGAGTTTCCTATCACTAGTAAAAGGGCAGGTAACAAGAGGCGTGGGCATCTTCCTTCGACAAATATAAAAAAGCATAACTAGGTACAACAAAATAGTTAAATATTTTGAAAGCAATGAAAAAATACAACTACTCTCGTCTTTTCAGTTTTTCTAATTCAATACATCGAGATTCACTCTCGACTCTTCCGATGCATCTCCATGGCTAGAAGTAGCAAAGTACAGAGAAGCAACGACAAACCAACAATTCACTGAGCACAACATCAACAATCGCACTAATAAGCGTCAGGTATAAAGTTTCAGTTTTCGAAGTGTAGCGTTAGGACTACTTTCTGTTACACTATTGAACGAGTCACCATTTGCAAAGCATTTAAATTTGAATTTCTTAGATAAGTGATCGATTCACTGTGTTAATCCATGAACGTCATACTTGTGCGATGGAAAAGCCCGGTTTCAGAAGCAAAGGTCGATTCGATACAGCACTGAACTTTCTATTACCAAGTTAGAGCATTTCGATGACCACAACCTTTTTACTCGCGCGGTGCACAATCTCCACATCTGGAACGAGAGATTTCACTGGCAGAGTAAAACTAAGAGTGAGGACTTCGACTTCCTGAATCGAGAATTTCGAGTCCATCAAATATGAGGTTCAGCTCCTCGTATTCGGCGGATCATTGAGAGTTCAAAATTTTACCACTTTCAGCAGCAGAGCTTTGTAAGAAGTCCTTGTCTTCAGCATACCCACTTTCCTCGCTAATATTATCGGGCTCCTCGGCATCTGCGCTTAAATCACTCAAATTTCCTAGGTTTTCCAAGTTGCTCCCGATGACCACCAAGCCCAAAAGGCGGCCTTTGACATCAGAAGTATTCCCCCGTCCAGAGCTCCGTCCCTCAGAGATGTTGTGGTCAGCGCCCGTGTCCGAGCACCCACCGCATGAAGAGCTGCACGAGTCGCAGTGAGAGCCAAGGGACTCGGGCTGATCTGATGTTAACGACTCTTCAGGTGGATTGGAATCAGCTGGAAGACTCATTTGTCGGGTGAAAGAATGACTCAAACAATTGATAAGTGTGATGGTGTCTTCGGTAGTGTGAGGGTCGCTTAAAACTTCGAACTCAGCATCATTAGAAATGGAATGAGAATTCTTAGACTTGTGTATACTAAAACTGCCACTAGCGGAGGGAGACCCTTTGTCAGCAGGAGCCCCTCTGTTATCCACTGGTAAGACTCGGTCCAATACGGTCTCAGTAGTGTCTGTACTTGTCAAAGAATTGCACAAGTCTTCCTCGGCTGAATCGTCGACCTTAATAGATTGGCATGGAAGAGTGATTCTAGTGGACGAGTGTGAAGAGACTGGGTCAACTGCAGTGGACCGACATGCTCCTCGGGAGGGACTACTGCAATCATCGCTTGGATTGTCATCACTGTCATCGAAATCGTCGATTTCGTTATCGCATCCAGTGTCGACGCTGATAGACCGAACGTATCGTCTTCTGACAGCAGGTGGTCGTATGCCGGATGTCAATTTCAGAGAACTACTCACACCATTATGACTGGGACTATTAAAACTAGAACAATTCGATTGCCTATTAACAGATAAATGACTATCATTGCTACTTATTTTGGCACCGCTATGGTCACCACTACCACCACCGCCGCCGCTGACGCTGCAAGAGGCGGTGGCGGTCACAGACGCGTGGTCCCCCCAAGACGACGCAGGAAACTCGTCGTCTTGATCCGATGACTTGCCTCTCTGTGACGAAGACCTGCTGAGTTGCAGAGCTGTGCCGAGCTCCGTCGACCGGTTACTGTACTGAATGATGTCGGACATGGTCTCGGATATGGCGAGACTTCCCACGGGGGATGCATGGAAATTCCGTCCTCTAATGCTGCTCTCCCCCTCGTCTTCCTCCTCAATGGGAGATTGGTTCTCCTCTTCTTCCTCTTCTATAGTCTCCTCGATGGACCCGAGTTTGGGTGCGCTCTTAGAACGTTCCAAGGGAGGCCGGTAGTTCGTTGTACCCGTCGATAATAGAACCTAGGTAAAAGAAAGGTAATGAGTCTCTCACACATGGTTTTAAAATCACGTAAATATTCACACTTAGAACACCTCATCAACCTGATAACATTTGCAGCATTTTAGTTCCTCAAAATAGAAATGCGGAATGAAATTGGGGTTAATGTTTTTGAAATTACTAAACATCCAGACTGAACACCAAAATATTGGCGATATTTTTTATACGCTCCTGCAGTTTATTAACAATTCTTACGATAGCTTGCAGGAAAAATGGTCTTCTTCATTTCAAAATACCTAAAATGGACATTCATCGTGAATCGCAATCGCGCTTAGCGCAGATGCTTCAGAACAATTTCATCAAAACGGTAGAGCAAGCCCAGCGAGCGAGCAAAGCGGAGAGGTGAGTGGGTTCTTGGACAGAGAAAACTTCTATGCGTGCAGGTGGTTTCGAACACATGACGAAAAAGGAAGAGCAGTGTATTCTTAAACAGTCGATATTCTCAGAAGGGTGGGAAGGAAAGAAAAAAGAAGCTGAAGGCTTAGAATAATGGAGAGAGATACTGAATGACATTTCTTGAAATTTGACGAAGCGAGAAGGTTTTTCTTTTTTTTTAACTAAGAACATAGCGATGCTCGAAAAATAGCATAGCAGTTGTATGGCTACTTCTGACATGAATAAATCGTGTTGTGACTAAACAGTAAAGAATTTGAATTATTATAATATTTCAGATTACCCACCAACATCTACAACACTAAAATACAAGAGCAAATTAAATTGATTTCAGGTTAAGCTGTTTTGACGATGATTGTTTTCATCATATTTAGCTCACTTTAAGTTATTTTGACTTTAATTGTATTTTGCTATCTACCCCACGATAAGTTATATTGACGTTAATTGTTTTGTGTGAGTTATATCACGTTAATTGTTTTGTGAGAGTTATATCACGTTAATTGTTTTGTGAGAGTTACATCACGTTAATTGTTTTGTGAGAGTTACACCACGTTACTTGTTTTGTGAGAGTTGCATCACGTTAACCTATTTTGACTTCACAATTTCCCTGGAAGTTACCTTCCTCGTAGGCAAGGCAGCGTTGTCGTAGATGGCGTGCATGAGGGAGAGGCGAGCATTCTGCCTGATGATCTTCTCCCGCCTGAACTCGTGCAGCGCCAGAGCGAGGCGCTCCTTCAGCTGCTCGGCCATCACCTGCACGAGCCGCTACTTGGTAATGACACCTTCGACATCAACGGCTCTCAGGCGATTATTGACGACCTCGTCAAGGACAGGTATAGAAAAAATCATGACATACATACTTCCGCATTCTCCCATTTTAGCAAGTTCTTAAAAGATTCATAAACTCACATTTTACAGAACCTATTTCAAAACCAAGAGGGACGTTAGCTCAATATCGTCCTGTCGTCTGATTTTTTTTTAGTTTGTTACGAGTAGACAATATCTCTTTTGTTCAAGAAAAGGTGTGTTCCTACTTAATACTTAGACCGAGAAGCCAACAAGCTTCAGCAAGAGTTGTTACGTAGGAGTACGCACATGCGTGTACTACAGTGACACGGTACGGTGATGTGAGTCACATTAGCGCGGTGCTGGCAAATGACAGAAACAATTGAATGCAATGTCGGACTTCGGCTACCACGATTCCGCTTAGACCAACAACTTTTACGAATCACGTACTTACGATATTGTTTATTTGAACTCAAATCAGTTTTTGCTTTAACTGTTAGGAGCCTTTCCGCACACTGCGGCACACTGCACAAAAAAGTGTCCAGATCTTCCGACGTGGCAGCACACAAATACGGCCACATCATCGGTAATGTGGCAGCACACAAATACGGCCACATCATCGGTAATGTGGCAGCACACACATACGGCCACGTAAGAAATTTACAATAACTTTAGTCACATCCGGTGAGCGTGGCTGCCTGCCAGCCAAGCGTTGCCCCCTGAAGGGAAGCGCACAGCAACAACACTCGGAAATTGAATAAAAAATGATCGTGCAAGGTTATGACTACGGCCTTGGAAATTGGTGGAGCCAGGAACTTATCTTACCGTCAAATAATATGGCAACAATGCAACATACGAGTACGTGAACAGGTAGTTAATATAGCGGGTGGAATAAATTCTTATTCGATTAGCAGAAGCTATAGTAGCAAATTATAAAAATCCCGCGATTAACTTTTTTTTCATAAATACTGTTAACCAAGAACCAAACTATACTAATAAAATCAAGATCGTAGTCAAATAAACGCTTTGAATTCTCCTATTGGCTTCTATCTGTCATGAGCCTGGAAACGACCGCACATGAATCGTTCTGGGCGAGTCGCTGAGGGCCACAAGAAAAATTGCAAATTTCCGTGCCAACGAACCTGCGCCTTGTCACTCCTGTGGCAGAGAACGGCGTGACACCTGAGCTCCTGTTTGAGTCTACGGCCCTCGTGTCTGTAGACCCAACAGAAAACTTTAGGATAGGCTGGGTGGGCCCCGCAGTACGTGACCCTGTGTGCCCAGTACTCGGTGAGGCCGTGCTCTCTGGTCACCGCCTGCAGCCCTGAGCTGCAGATCGTGATCTGAAACAGTCAACCCGTTAGTGAGGAATATTCATTAAAATGCCTACTACATTTACAGGTTGTATCTATCATTTGTGGGTGAACCCGTTAGTGACGGATATTTATAAAAATACCTACTATATATACAATTAGTATATGTCACTAGGGGGTAAGCCCGTCAGTGATGAATATTTATTAAAATACCTACTACACATACAGGTAGTATCTGTCACTAGTGGGTTCGGTTCAACCGTTGGTTGACGAATATTTCTTGAAATACCTACTGGATGTATACAGTATGTCCGTCGCTACTGGCTTTGCTCTTAGGTTGATTAACGCGTGAGCTACAAGGTCATCGAGCACACGAGTCGGACACGATTGTATCAAGGATGAACAAGAATCCAATCCAAGTCAGGATAGGAGGAACGAGTTAAGATCAACAGTACTTCAGGTGAAAAGACGAATTAATGCAGAAGAATGGAGCCCATACTAAGAGGCAGAAAAATGAACACTCGTACAAAATAAGTTTGGCCCGAAAATACGTTATAGGTTCTCCGAAGTGGCTAGGGAGTAAAAGAAAATATCGTACCAAGAAATTGCAGTTGAGTTCCTACTTTTACTAGCAGAAGCTTGCGTCAAAATAAAACTTAAAATTAGTAAAAAATTAACCTTTGAATGTAATGTACGATAAAACTGTTCATACACAATATTTCCCATCACTGCGTTTTGATGGTAATTCGAGTAATTCATGCGTAGTAATAAAACTCATCGCTACAGCGTCCAACGCTGCACTGGTGGGACAATAAAATTGATGCAGTATTGTGCTAAATTCTCAACGTTTGGTTCAAGTTTAGAATGAATACACACACAAGAGCATGAAATCTGGGCGACTGTTTCCGAGACGTTTCAATCATTCAAAAAATAAGTCGGTCCTATTAGAGACAACGGCCAGGCACACAGTTGAGATGTGACTCAGCAACAGGGAAAGTGCCCCGCTCTTTACCTTCATGATGATGTCCGTGCGGTTGCTCTGGCAGTAGTTCCGCCACAGCGTGCACAGCGGCTTGTCCACGCAGCCGTCTCCTGTGGACCAACAGCTCCGTCAGACAAATGCGAGCCTTACAACTGTCCACTTGTACCCGTGCATAATGTTTGTTAGCTTTAACTGTTCAATTGGATAGTCTAGGCGGTTGAAGACGAAGGGATTAACAACCTTCTATCCATAAATAAGTGGAAGTGGAATTATTTTTTCGACTCTCATCAAAATGCGACCAAACAATGGAGTGTACATCTGCATAGTAACAACAGCAAGAGGTTATAGTACTTGAGAACGTGAAATAGAAGTGATACAACGCAGTGACAAGGCGTTATTCTGCCACGAGCTGGGAAGGAAATTTCGTAAGATGTTTAGCCGTTGAAAAAAGTGATGCTAGAGCAGTAAGTAGAACAAGTCCATGATTTTATCTCAGAAATTATTCATCATCAGCATGATAAGAAATAAATCTTCCACACTCTATAAGGATCAGAGATCATAATTCATTTTTAGTTTCACGTAATGCTCACGCTCGGAACTTGAAGCTTGAAATAAAAATCATATGATGTGAGTGATAACTCAAAGCCGTACAATGTAGCTGAATTTCTCGAATGAGTCACTTAATATAAGTGAAGTGAACGAACTCGTGACATAGAAAGTCACTTCAGCGTTCAAATTTTTTATACTTTGAAAATTCATGGTGAACCAGTCTGCATAGAATAAAATAAACGTTAAATAATGAATGTTAAAGCAATTGATAATACAATTTTAAAAATTTCAACTACCATATTCTTTAAAAATTTCAAACAAAAATACACATGACACTCGCCATGAGGTTCACAATCCGCTAAGCGAAAGCACCAACAAAACAAATCACGATCCGCATAGTCTAGATACTGCCAGCAAATGCTTGGCGAATGCCCCCAATGCGTCGGTGCACAACAACCCCACAAATCCGGACTTACCTTTCGCCCAGCCGGTGAGCACGTTGCCGAGGTAAACAACTTTGTACGTTGGATCTTTTTCACTGATGGCGGCACTCCGCTTGCGCCAAAGTTTGCGCAAACTTAAGTTAGGCATGGTGCTTTGTACGGGGCAGCCGCTACATCAACGTTTTAGACAGAAAACGTTCAGAGCTCAACGTTCTGCTCTAAGTGTTTGTAACAAGAATGTAGCGATGGGAGAGAAGTAGTCAACACAGTAAGTCTATGTTACGAAAGCGATAGAACTCTCAACAATGCATCTGAGAATGCTGACCCTGCAACGGTTGGGTTATCGAAGTGTTGCAATCATAACGGTCCGAAAATGACTGGATCGCGAGACACACAAGCAGAGGACTAGAAACTAGCGAACAGCAGAGGGCCGATTTCACGGCACAGGAAGACACGGAGAACTGGCATGGACGGTTGCCAGCACCGCAAGTTCGACAACAGGAAACAATATCGGGCAGGTACACTTATTGCTTACTAGAAAGAAAAGGACATGGTGTGTTTCTTCTTGAGCAGGCAGTGAGAAAGGCATAGGATGAGAGGAAATATCGAATACGGATAAGAGTTCAACAACAAATGTGGAGGTAGCACGAATTAGGGCGACTAATGACAGGTAATCACAGACTGGAAGTGAACGGAGAATCAAGATGATTATCAGAAAGTAGCGCCAAAGACGGTAAACGGTGAACAATAGGAAACGACTAGTAATTAACACCAGGGACACAAGCTAGTTCGCTCTCAGCATCCCTTAGTAAACAGTATGATTGTAAATCAAGTGCGGACTCTGAGTAATTCTCGAAGCGCCGAATAAACTCACAGTTAGAGAAAGCTATCAAGCCAAGAGATACTTCAACTCGAAAAAGATGAAAGTTTTTGACAGAAGATAGGATCAAAATTCGATGAACTCTACAATACACAACCTGGGCAGTCAAACCCGGCGAGCACAGAATCTCCGATATGAAAACCCGAAATGATCGCTAATAAGAACAGAAACTAGGAACGAATTAAAAAAGAGAGGAGGTTAACAGAGGCGTTGTTCTTGAGCAGATGACCAGAAGCCGCATCCTGTTGGATAGATGAAAGCAAAGGTTAGGGGCTGAACAGGCAGGGAACGTAGGGCCCCTCTAGTTCCAGACAAATACCGGCACCGCAACAGGGAGTCTACGAAAAATGTATTCACTGATTGTATGCATTCATTATGTTATGTATCTATGATACAATACCATCCTATAACGTTTTAGGAAAACATATGGGATTAGGAAAAGATGTGTATTAGGAGAAAAAAAACGAATGCACCGGTTATTGCTGTAGGAATTTGCAATGAAAATTCTCTCATTTGTCTGACGCTGGATTATTTGAAAGGATGAAAGCGAAAGAAATACATCTGAACTACACCGTTGTACGGTATCATAGATGCACAATATTATGGACATTTAAAATCTGTGGAGACATTTTTTCCTATCAGCGCTGGCGTTCCATGAACTATTTAACTAACACGTGATGCAAGTCTTCTACGTTTTCGAAAAATTATAGAAAAATTACGAAACACAAAGGAAATTCTGTACACTAACTTCATACACTGTATTTTACCAATTTTTTTCATACGGTGGCGCAGACTTAGAGTTAGTTGCAAATATAATCAGGGTCTTAATTCCAATAATTTTAAAAATTCAAATTCTCGCATACCGTCACACAACGCGCATACACACACACACAGACTGGCTCTGCTGAGCACCCTAACTAATATCAAAACACAGGACGATGCTCTCTGATATAAGAGTCAAACTAACACAGGGACGATACCTACCATACTCTAAAGCGTTACTGAAAAGGATGAGCGCTAAACGCCATAGCTCGAATCTTTTTTGAAATGAGGAGGACGATAACATAATAAACCATTCAATTTCGGGTGAAAATGGTCGGTAGTTTTATGAGTACCGTTGTTTCTGAGAGAATTCATTTAGTTGAAATAAAATTTAAAATATGCTAACAGCGAACACGGCATATGCTAGTCATGGCTCAGGTCACCTCACTGAACAATAATGCTGACGAGTACTAGTATATTTAGCTTTGTAACTACCTCAAGAGAATGAGAATTCGATTATAAAAATAAACAGCATATCACTGCAGCGGTTCATAATATCCAGTCATTATTTATTAGAATAAGGGACGCCCAGGATCCATATTGTAG
>VOMN01088279.1:0-11191 GCA_014899125.1 Orchestia grillus
AGCTGCTCTTTGCAGTTCCTCAACAGGATGGCTGGGATCCCAACGGGCCCCGCCGCAGATGTCGGAGAGAGTTCTCCAATGCATTTCACCAAGTCTGTTTCGGTAAAAATTACTTCACTCATGAGGACAAGTTCTTGGTTTTGTAGAAGGTCTCTTAGTAGAGTATCTAGGTCTTGGCTTGTGGGCTTGCTATAAACAGACTCATGCTGTTCCTTTAGAACCTCGCATTTTGCGTTTGGTTCACTGATAATGTTGCCATCCACTCGAATCTGCACGATCAATGACTTGATCCGTGCTTTGTTCCTTTCAACGTATCGATGGTGACAACACAATTTGTTTCATGATTTGTGCATCCCTCAGGAACGTCTACTCAGACTTGTCACATGCCAAGAGCGATTCTTAGTGAATTTAACCGTGAGTTCGAGATAGACTACACCCACTCGGCTTTCTATACGTTACGCAATATGACTTTTGATCCTTTTCGAAGACATTTCGTTGGAACAAGAGTGTTAATTGAAATTTAAGCGTGATTCATATGATGCATCATCAGTTCGCCCGTAGTTAGGTTATCTTTTAGGCTTGGTTTACTGCTACAGACTCTAGAGCACGTCGTCAGCTCCTGTCGACGCCACTCGCAGTCTCGGCTACGGTGCGCACGATGTGTTTAGGGTTCGCGTGTTTACGCAGTGAGTTGTGTGTTGCGATAACGGTTGTAAATTAGCGCCTTGATGTGGGCTTCGAATGAGTTCTCTCTCGCTCGTTTGCGGGGACTTCAGTACGCGTTTGTAGCTACAGTGCCTCACTTGTTCTTTCTTAGGCCTTATGTTAAGTACTAAATGGCGTTCCCGTTATGCTCAACAGATTTCATCTTCGTACGATTGGCGAATAAATGTTTTAGTCAAAGCTGCCGTCTTTACAGGTGTTTCTGCTGGGAAGTGTTTCTGCCGTGTCGTGTTATGTTGTATTTTTATTTTATCTCTGGGATTGCTGTGCGTGATATTTTTCTTACCGTGGCTACTGTAAAACTTGCATTGTCGCCTTTGTTCGATTATTAATTTCACTTATGTAATTGCTTCAAAGTTAGAAAATTAGAGACGTCCGAGTAGAAATTTACTGCAATTTTCAGCATGTTTTTCAGATTTCTTGAAAATCTTTGAGATTGGCAACTTGAAATGCAGCTTTAAATCTGTATTAAGACTCGTTTCTTTTGGATTATTGTATGATTTCGTCATTTCTTGTTTGGAGTGTGCATCCGGCCTTGACCTCCCACATCCGCGTCTGCAATGGTGGAAGTTAATGTTTTCCTCGTGAGAACTATGTAAAAACGTCGTCTAATCTACGATAAACTGTTGCGCATGTTATACTACGTTATTTTGGTGTATAGAATCGTTAAATATCAGAGTTACAAGTTTGAAGCTTTCTTCATTATTCGAGGCTACATGATTTGTGAAAGTTAACAGCCCAAAAAGTGAGTAGGCCAAGCTGATTGCAACCAGAAGTGAACACTTCAATAGCCTACACACCTAATCCTAGCCGCAAATGCACAATTTCATAAGGCATTTACTTTGAAATTGTTTGTTTCGAGTTTCAGCTGAGTGGTCGCATTTCAAAAAGTGTTTTGGATACATGCGATGAAATAATCATACAAGTGGCGTAGAGCGAGAAAATGATTTGAGAGAATTTTTTCTCATCTGCTTGTTCACCGACGGTGCCAGAGGCGTCTTTTCGTCTTGTTACCATTGGTTTCGCTTTGGCTGCGTTCAATCGGTCCATCTGTTTTGGCATCACAGAAAGATCTCGCACGGTTTTCCTCATCCCATGCTCGGCACGCAATGTGAACGACTGTGTTTCGCTTCATCAACTTCCAACGTCGATATTGCCCACTTTTTCTGGGGACTTCAGATGTATCGATTATGTGACGTAAGTTTACAGAAGCCGAGTTGGCCGATACCGCTCGACTAGCCTCGTTAGTTCACCTCTGTGACGTAACATTTCTCAAAGTTATCCTTTGCCGTTCGTCTTTTTGTATAAGGGTAAATGACCGTGGAGTTTTGATTCCAACTGCGCTGCTGGTGAAGCCATTGAAACTTGAGCGATTCGGTCCCATGGTGTGCGAGATGGCCAACGTGAACATTAGCTATTGAGAGGTGTGGATTTTTTATACCAGTGCTTGCAATATCCATTCCTGGATTTACAATTTCTTGTGGTTTTCTCATGTCGAATGTGCATTTGTACGGGAATCTTGACTGTAAAGAGTTTTAGTTGTGCACATTATTGGTCTCAAGATAAGGTTTACTGAAAATCGTGCGGAAACCACGCCGTCATGGATTGGAAGGGACGGTCCAATTCTATACGTATAAAATTATTATTTTTTGTCTCTGTGATGAAATTTTGATAGACGCCGTGATTCTCCTACGTGACCGACATTTACATGGGCTAGCCTAGGGTAATGTGTTGCGGAACTGCGTTTAAAAATCCAAGTTAAGGGAATGCTAAGAACTTGGTGAACAAGTTTTTGCGGACTTGCCTTGACTCGTGAACAGAGGCTTGCGGCTGAAGGACAGAATACAGAAGTCTCATCAGGCCTTCAACTTAGGTAGTATTTTGATTGGATATCGTTTCTACATCGTTGTACTTATTTTAATTTTTTCAAGTTTTTTACGTCATTTTTGTTACCATTGACCCAGCGCTTTAATTTGGCAGTGGGCAATTATAAGGATAGGTAACGCTCTTAATTGGGACGAGTTATGGAAGTCCAATTAACCACTTGTTCCGAATGATAGCGAACGAGTTCGGTATTGTAAGATTTAATAGCTTACTGATTATATTCTAACTGTGAATTTTCTTAAACAAATGTTTGAGTTAAATTCCTTGACACCTAAATTTACTTTCGAATTATGCGTTATTTTAGTCAAAATCGTCCAAATGAGGAGCGTTTCTTTGTTCTGGGTCGAGGCTACTGCACAACGCGCTTCTTAAGAACGCGACAACGCCGCATTCTTGTGTCGAAGTCGGAATGCGTCGGTGTCTTGTGCGCGTGTCCAGCGAGCTGGTGCAACAGCGGCCAAGACCGAGCGTATTGCTTGCTGCCTTCCTGCTTCCGGCAGAGTCGCTGGCCCCAACGCGTAAACTCTCGCGCTTCTTTTTCTTCTCAGATTGCGTACTGAAAACGGGCCTCGATTTTCGGAAGAGGCCTGCTTTAGAATTCATTCTCGTCGTTCTGTGTTATTCTTATACTTCATTCTGCGTTCTATCATTTGAAAATACGTGTGAAAATATGAAATTGTTCACTTCGTATGTGAATAAAAACCGCAAAGAGATAAAGGTGACCAAGTATTTTCTCATTCCCAGGAAGTGTTTGGAAAATCATTTAGCGGCAGACGTTTGTAGGATGTTGAAGGTACGTAAAGAAATTAATACCAATTTATCCCAGAAGACACGTGAGAAGAAGAAAATTTTCAGCCGAGCAAGGCAGAAAAGCGAATTGAAGTGTTCTCATCAATCGACAATGAAATTCTGATGATCTCGTTGCCGTTTGGGTAGTGAAATTTCGATGCAGATACGTCGCAGTCTCCAAGAAAATTTTTAACCAATCATCGTTGTACTTGAGAAAGTCCAGCGGCTACGAAAAAGAGAAGAGTTTACATCCATGGTTCTTTTGTGATGTATTGTTGTTGCTGGGTCGTGTTATTGTGTGTGTTGCCATTTAGAAATTGCTATGGACTCCAGGAGGCCTTTCCAGCGCGCTGACCGTCCATTGTTCTCAGCGAAAACGAAACGTTCCTCTGTCCTTTGTATCACCAGCCGGCGAGAAATAGAACTGGCCCACATCAGGTTCAGGATTATGATTACATTCAGGATCACGATCACATTCATGCTCAAAATCATGAAGCGTAACCGGCAAGAATCTCGCATCACTGGGGCACATTCGTCCTGAGACGAATGTTCCGTACGCTTCTTCCACTCCCTGAACACAAATTTTACATCAGAAGTACATGCTAAACCACGGTCAATTTTTCACGACACGATATAAATTTTTTCCCATTGTAACTTCTTGTGTTACTGGATGTTACTCCAATTTACGTGGTTCAAATTGAAACTTAGAGTTTCTCGCGCCGTCTAAACGGACCAATTCAATTCGAAAGTTTTTCTACAGTACGGGAAGTAATGCATTTTTCTAACAAATGTTACAAACAAAGGTGGAAATCAGGCAGAAGTCCCTCCTAAAATCGAGCATGATGGCACAAAATTTCTCGCATCTTATTCTCATGTAAAGAGTACTTCGTTTACAAGCATGCCTCGCCATTACATTCTGTAGCACTAGCACCAGTACCTCTCACGTCTAATGCCGCGGGCGGTCCACCACATACTTCGCAGAAGGCCGACGTGCAACGAATGAGAGATCACTCCATATCGGGGGCCTGGAATTTAGTTTTGCTCTTCACTTTGGCCTGCAGCGCCCGCTCTATGTACTGAGTGACCTCGGATACGCGAGCATTCGTTTTTTCAAGGCTGTTTTGTATGCACCGCTTTGTTTTTGTTTCAAGAATAGTTTGTATGCACTTGTACTGTGTGACCTCGGATACGCGAACATTCCTTTGCTTAAAGGTTTTTAGTATGCATTATGCTATAGGGACTTTTTCAGGTTACCTCAGCTCTAGCTAGGCCTTGGGCACTAGTATATTTCATGCCTATTTTCTTCTTTACAGTTTCATTCTTTTGTCGCTGATAATTCTTCATCTTTTCTTTCTCATCCTTCATCTTTTTTTCTCTTTCTTCATCTTTTTTCCTTTTCCTTCGTCTTTTCTTTCTCTTCTTTCTCAATTTGCTGTTTCTATGTGCAGGGGATTCTGTGTGGGAACATATAATCCCTGTTCTCCAAATTCGTACTAAATGGTCCCTTCTTTTTCGGCGCGAGACAGTTTGAGTTGGTAATGCACTGCTGTCCTTATTAGTATTACTAGGATTTTGTATGCCTCCCTCTTATTCCTGTTTGAAGGTTATTGTGAATGGACCTGTAGTCTGACTACAGGTATCGCAACATTCGTCTGCTTATCGTAAATTTGTGGGCACCGCTTCCTTAGTTTTCTTGTATTGGGCCTCCGTTTAGCGTGAAATTTTATCTTCTTTCATTTGACGCTAAATTATCCCTTTTGGGTCTCCTGGGATTGTTTGTATCGCAGATATTTTCTGCAAGTCGAGCCGGATTATTTGTCCCAAAACTGCACCGATGTGGATTTTATCCACCACAACAATCATCAGCCTATTCTTTGGCTAGGTCAAATCCATTTATTTATCTTTACTGAAAGAAAGGGTCTTATGCTTGGAGGTATGAATCAGTAACGCGAATGCAGACTTTGGATGGTCAAATTACATGTTTTTAGGTTTCCCAGCCATGCGTTATGTATGTAGGTTAGGAGTGCCATACATGGTACATGGAGGTATGCCAGACTTTATCATCTTCTCATACACATTATCTTTCTCGTATAAAGCTTTGAAAATGTCCTTCAGGGATCGGAGTAACGCTCATCGACGAACACTTTATATGCTACGTTAGATTACTCACAATACAACGATTAATTACAATTATCGGTACGGCACCTTATGTAACAATGAATTGCTGTTTCCCATGCGCCGTCTTGAACAGCATTGGACTTGTAATCAGCACGCGTTGCGTGAACAGACTGAGCTGATGAAGCTTTGTGTCTGCATTCCATTTCCTGACTTCAGTTGTCTCGATAGAGGTCTCGGTTTTTGTTCGCATTTTTGGTTCAGCTTAATGGTGCACATACTTCCGTAACTGCATGAAATATCTTAGGAATTGCGTTCTTTGGCAATGTTAACGATAATTACTCCGGTGCGTAGAGCGAAGTTAAACGTCCTCAAATGGAACTTTCCCTCCAAGCCAATGTAGAGGCACGTCACGATTCAGAATTTGCATGATTTGTGTAGTACGTCTTCAGAAATTTTAAGTCCATGTTGTTTATCTTCATTTTGTCTAATTTCGTTGTTGAACAAAAATATCTGATACTTATTACGAATTGTTCAACTTTCTGCGAGGAAAAACTGATTTTCATGCAGCCTCAGTTACGCTGTTCCTCAATTAAGTCTTTCGTTGCACTGGGTTGATCTCCTCAGTCGTCGATCACACTCACCAGTGACGCGTGATTGAGGAGATCAGCCATGGTAATGACAGCCCATGACGTCGGACCTATCCGATGAGGTTTAGAAAGATCAGTCCCACGCAGGGACACTGCCAGTCGCGTAATGGTCCCAGAGGTTCCACACACCGACTTTTGTCGTGCGAGATGCGTTGAAGGTCCCGTCTAATCGCCCACTAGATATGGATGTCACCATGACCCCGTCACGCCAGAGATAAGGTCAGTAACTCAGTTCCGTGAGTTGACATCTTATTACTCTTGCGATCGGGACTTTGCTTTTTGATGGTAAGCATTAGACTTTTAAGTGTGGACAAAATTTTTAAGGGGCTGGCGTCGAAGTTAGGACGTTCTTAGAAGTGTAGCTCTCCAATATATCGTCCTCCATCATGCCATGTTGTACCGAACCGATGGACTGCTTCGAAAATACGTTCATTTACAGTGTAAAACTTGAAGCGTAAGAGCTAAAACTTCTTGGCTTCAAATTTCTTTCAGTCCTCGTAGGTTAACTCAAAAAGTTATGCATTTTCCTTTTTTTTCTCGTCCATCTGAATTTGCAGGGTCGCTAGTGTATCAGACGCTGACGTTGGAGTTGACGTAATGACGCTGAGATGTGATGTCTGCAGAGTAGTACGGCGCCTCCTGTACAGAGGAGGCGCTGGAGGCTCTCCCATTGCACCTGGTTTGCCTCGCCTCGCTGGAGCGTGACTTGAACACGCCGCCGCATCATCTCCTCCGCCTTTAAAATCTCTGGTCTAAACTTATTCGTGTTGCTTGTTAGGAACTTCAGTTCATTTCTGTGCGTGTTCTCTCGTGTTTGTAATATTGAACAGTCGTCGTGCATGTTGTGGCAAAGGTTGAGTCCGTTTGCTACTCTTTCATTCACTTTAATTTATCAGGTCTATTACGCGAGATCTTCCTTCATACAACCGCTTCGTATTGTTCTCGCTCCTCTGAATTGGCGTCGCTCCTTCTTGAAGAATTTTTTCTGCCTGAATCGCAAGTCTTGCGGCTCAACTGACGAACATCTGGTGTGGAGTTCTATTTTCAAGTCTCGTGTATCATTGTGAAGTTTACAGGAAAAGGCAAAACTATGGAATAAATTGTTCGGAGACTGTTCTTGAAAGAGTGAATTGAGCTTGTGGAGGATATCAATTATTAGCAGTCGTGTGTTCTATCTAATGCTCTTCAGTGGTGGCTGCAGGTCCCAACTCGAAGTGGACCACGAGTTCAGGCCCCCTTCTTACCGCCGACAGTCGTCTCTCTTGAGCACCTGATGGATAGGCCGAGTCATTGCCTCCTGTCGGGACCATTAAGCGAGAGGCAGGGCGCTTGGCGTCAGGTGTGCGTGGTTCCGTCCCTGGGATCTCGATTCTGCTCCCAGAATCTTGGGGTGAGCTCCGAAAATGGTGGAGACTGCCGGCGCTGCGTAGGTAGTTCCTCGGAAGCAACCTTTTCTGACAAATGATGGTGTTGTTAAATGATGCCGTCCCACAGGGCGACCTGGTCTGGGATGTTTTGATTGAGAACACGTGAAACTGACTGGTGCAAATCAAGTGTCGCCGTAATGAGCGCAATTATGCTGTGTGTTCTTCGCTTCAGTGTTTTGTCTTCACTCGAAAGTAAATTACAACGGCATTCAAATTTCGATATTATTGGTTATAGCGACGGCACTTGATTCTCTTGAGAGCCAATTACATTTAATATTACGCTTCAGTCGATTCATAATTATGGTTGATGTTATTAGGCATTTGGAACGCTGTAGAGAAGTATAAATCTTGTTTTTTATTTAGAACAATTCACTTCGTCGTATATTCTTCAACGGTGTCTGATTTTCATCTTAATTCTCTACAGCTGCGACGGTCATAGGAAACAATAACAGTGATGAATTTCGTCTAATTTTTGCGAGGCCACTCTCATCACATCTCTGCCGCAATATTTTGTGTTGAATTGATTTTGCCTCCTTTTGTTGACCAGCTAGAGAAAGCACATTGTTGCCCCGTTCACTTATCTCACACTTGGTCAACAGTGTGTTTGTGTCTGCCATTGTTTGCTGTCTCTTGTTCCGTTATCTCCCGTGTTCGACTGATCGTTGCCCTCTAAGTTCCATCGTGACTGTAGCGTCGCGTCCGTGCTGCGAGTTCTTGCCTAGCCGACTTGGTCATAATTGTGCTTCTCAAGAGCTGCTTGTGTCCCTTGGAGGCTTCGAAATGAGCAGAAGTCGAGCTCGATTTCGTGGAAAACGGCTCAAATGATTGTGCTCCCGCCTGACAAATTCGACGTGCTTTTTTGAATACGTCTAAATGCTCGGTTGTCTAATTTGATGGACCTTATGAAACCCTTTGTAATGGCGATGTTTTTTTTGCAAGAAAACTTCGATATGCCTTTTAAGTGCAGCAAAATTCGGGGTCCTCTAAATTTGATGGTGGTTTAACTCTTCGAAGTGGTGTTCACGCGAGACCAATTTCGATGTGCCTCTTAAACGCACCAAACTGTGCGGTCCTTCAATTTGGTGGTGATTCAACGCCTCAAAATAGCGTTTCCGCGAGAAGAAAGAACCTCGACGCGATTCTTTTTCTGCGTTATCCGCTTGGCGGAACGTGTGTGCAGCCACTGTAGAATTGCGTGTTCCCACTCCCCTTTGTCGGACGGTCCGTGCGCTGAATTGCCTTGCGTGAACCTGCAATGAAGGTGCACGGCTCGGTGCTCCAGCTGGGGCTGTGATCCTCATCCCCGCACCTGGAGGCGACGCTGCTGCTGATCACTCCTCAGCAGACGCCTCTCGTGCATTGAGGGGCGTGACAATTGAGCAAGAAATTGGTTCGTAAGTAATAGTGGGTTATTCAATATCATCACATCTGTCGACAATGCATATTGAGTTTGGAATTGAGATGAGCGTCGCTTGGAGACCCATTCCACCCATTTGTGACGGATGGTATTTATAGTAGGTATTTTATACTTTGTTTTTGGCAAAACTTCGTTACTGATGAGCTGATTATTCGTCCGTGGCACCTCTTGATGTGCACATGGGGAGTGGCATTGTTTGCCTTGTGCGTGAGTGGGTTGTTCTCATAGCCTCGATTTTTTCTGAACCCTGTAATGACAGACGTCTATTGTATGTATGTGTACGATATATTGCCTGAACAATCGTTCATGTTTCATGCACTTGTATGGAAATTCGCTCGGGTTTTGAACAGAATAAGTAGAATTTAACGCTAGCAACATAATTTCCAATGTTCTTCGGGAACGGCAGGGGGGCTTATACAGGGTTAAACACTACTTTTTTTTAAAGTGCTATGTTCTTTACTGTTGGCCTTTGTCACCGCAAATTTTCCTTCACTGTCTATGGCACCGGTACGGTCGGAAAACTGCTTGTGAAATTATCCTGCATTAGCGTTATTGACTTTATTTAAAACGCAAATGACACTGATAGATTACCTCTGCGCTTGTTAAGCGTTCGGGACTTCTATCTTTAGTGCTCGCTTTGCTTCTTCCCATTGTCATGACCTGGGAATCCTGTATGGGAACACACCTGTGTTTAGATAACGTTTTTTACAGTCTGTACTACTTATTCCCTTCTCGTCGCTCTGTGGGGATCATATTTTATGTGGATAGGCAGCTTTAAACTAACTAATAACCTAATCGAATCTTGAAAATACTACTGAAGCACGTAAACAGATGCATATACTCATATAAGTGAAGTGACACTGAATCTGTCGACAATTTAGAGAACGTATACCAGCATAAGCATATCATTGGGCGCTTGATGGTACGAATCAAATAAGCATTTTGGAAGACTTCACTGTCCTAAATCTGGCTTATTTACACTCCACCTCGTTCTCATATTTTGTGCGTGTCCCTCAGTTGGGTGGGGAGACAGACTCCTGAGTGACCTCGGTGCGATCGATGCACGTCTGGGTCGCGTGTCTGGCCATGCTGCCACCAGCTCTGGCCCTCATCAAGTCACGTCCTGGAGAGAGGACAGTGGTAGCTTGTCGGGGTCCTGTGCTGGTGTGTTCCAGGAACGCCAAGTCCCCGGGCCCGGGAGCTGAAATTCAGGAACGCTTTGCGTCATATTCCTGTCGAGTTTCAAGGCAAAGGATGGTAATCGATTTTCCCTGTGTTTCATTTTTTTAAGTATCTTTATCGAGTGATGTGGTTAGCCCTGTACATCACAATCATAAAAATTTTGCTAAAAGCTGTGTGAATTTACCCTTCGCGCTTAAATTTATATACGATGCTTCTCTTCTTGATTCAGGATCATGTCCTGGTCATTGTTATCCTTAGCTATTCTTCGAAGATAAATAACCTCACGTGAATGAGTATCGATGGCCTTTTGTTGGCTTTGCTGTCCAGCGGCTAAGAAGTAGCCGAGCAATCTTGTGAAGAGTGATGCCGTAGCTTTTTATTGCACAGTCGGTCGTTAGTCAACTTCAGCTCTGCAGGTTTCCGTCTCAGAAAAATCTTGTACTTTCCATCACGCAGCATTCTTGAACGTGATTAAAGGATGTCGTCTTCTAATTACTGCTGCACTCTAGATACGAAAGTATTTTTGGAATCATGTTGGCTCGCTATAGCATCTTGATTAGCTCATCTGCAGCACACAGCTTTGAGATCAGTACCGTCCATTAGGCTGCGTGATCGATCCACTTGTGTGGGATGCGAGAACGTTTTGTTCTTGTATTTCCTTGATAAAATTTTTTAAAAATCTACAGTTTTTGACATCATACAATGAGCTGCATTTTTACTTCGAAATTACATGCGAAGATTTATTTATCTTTCATCTTCGTGCGCAAGGTTTTATTGACATTGTGTCAACAAATTCCGAATTAAATTCGTCGCTCTACATATTCCTGGTCCTTCCCTGTGGCCAGATAACTTCAGAGCCCTGGTCGCCGTTGTGATGCCTGGGCAGTTCTCATGCGTGCTGGCCCCCGAGTTGGGAGCTGGGTCCCGAGTTGGGAGCTGGGCCCCGAGTTGGGAGCTGGGCCCCGAGTTGGGAGCTGGCTCCCGAGTTGGGAGCTGGCTCCCGA
>VOMN01088281.1:0-32977 GCA_014899125.1 Orchestia grillus
AGTGAAATGCCCGTATGCGTAGTCGAGTTCCCGCTACACACCGCTGCCGCACTTCCTACAACTCGAACAACTGGGTCAACTTTGACGTTCATTTTCTTTTTATGATTCTCTCGAAAAGTAAAACCTTTGTCGGCTCGATTTTTCGAAAAAATCGTTAAAAGAATTTTGAAAAAATTAAAAACTAATCGTCCATTGCGGCAGATGATCGTCATCTTTGCGCTTCTCAGAAGATTCTTTAAGAATAAATTTCTTCTTTCTGATCTAGTTTCAGATTCGACTATCATCCGCTTGCAGTGGCGCCACCAATTTGATTTTGTTGTAAAAAATTAGAAGGTAAGAGGGAAAATGTTGAGCAAGTAAATGTTTTAGTCTTACTTAGGGACAAAATGAAGAAGACAAGTTTCTGCGCTCGGAAAATGTTCAAGTTTTTTGTTTGCCGAAAGTAGAAGACCCCTCTTATTTAGCTGGTGACTTGAGGAAAATAAGATCAACCTTCTTTCACGATAAAGCTTTCGAAGAAGATGGATCTTCTCCCTTCATCAATGTGAAAACTTGATAGTTTTCATAACGCAAAAACTTCTCTTCCTTCTTTGTTTCTGAGGAAAGTTGGAAGCAGATTTTTAGTGGAAGATATTTCTTCTTGTACATGTGATAGAATACCGAGTTTACTTCATTTTAAAGTCTAAATGTAAACGTTAACTTGGAAAGAAGATGAGTATGTACTTGATTTGCTCCGATGTGTTGCAGCGCTAAGTTTGAAACTAAGGTATTCCCATAAAATAATTCAAAACTATGCACAGCCACAATCATTCACCCTCAGTAAAATTACGATCCTAAGCTAAATTCTTTCGCCTCCTTCCCTCGAGAGGAACACAGTTAAGAATTCAATTAATTTGGCAATTTACAATATCGATCTTCATCCTGAACAGAATGACAGAAGTCCTCCTGAATTTCATGGAAGTATATTTTTTTCGTAGAATTCCTGATAAAAATGAAATTCTTCTCACGCGTGAACAGGATAGTAAACTCGTTACCATTTTCACAGCCTAACACCTCGTCTATATTGACAGAGAGGAGCTAGAGTTGACGGTAAAATGATTGCAATCCACCAACTTTTTAGTTACAACATGAATGTGACCAGCACAACTTTGCGTCCAGGAGATGAACACCGCCTCTAGCGAACACAGGCGTTGAGGGGGCATAAAGAACTGCTGTACGCATAAATACTGATCTTCGTCCTAGAAATATTTACAGTCACATAGAAATAATATAATGGAATCAACTCATCCATACTGAGAACAAGTTTCAGATTTACAACGTCTTTCGGTTGACACTTTTGAATTGTAGAAATTATCCCTACTCGTAAAGAAAACAAATTCCAATGTTGATTTTGCGAATAATTTTGATAAATTAATTTTTTTTACCGCAGGATCCTCATTGCACACTCAAAGTCAATCTTCCGGAGACAGATGCTCTATCCTGTAGCATGAATTAGTTGCAGTCCTACTATGGCCATAAAGATAAACGTTCTTTTCATGTTAATTAACTTGTTGATATGACCTGAATTAAGTACAGTTCATTCATTCAATACTCCATCGTTACACTCGGTGCAATAGAGCGTCGATACTTCAGGTATCAGAATTTAAAAAAAATCTGTAAGTTCAAGCGGAGATCGAATTGAAAAAGTTTATTTTCAAACGTCGAAATTCTTTGACGTTGAATGCTATATCCGCTCCTCGTGTAGATTCAAGTACTTTCGTAAATGGAAGTATTCCTCAGGTTTTAATTAATATCAAATTGAATGAAGTTCATTAGCCAGTCGACCTTTGAAACGGCTTTCCGAAAGAAAATTCCTCGTAGACTTTTCCAAGACGATAAGTTACATGAAAGTTTTCTTAAATTCAAAGCAGCATCTTCAAGAAACTCCTGGTCTTCATTATGTTGCTACCTTCATGGGCCAATGAGTGCTGGAAAGAGCAAAGAGTTTTTCATTTCACTTACCAGGCCGATATACTCGTAGATCGATTCAACTCGCTGACTCCGATTCTCCACACAGGTAAAATTATATGCCGACAAATATCTCTACTGTGAATTTTAAAATGAAGGATTTTGGTTTCACAAATTTGGTTACTTCATTGATTTTCTTGCTAATCAGAAGTAGCTTATTCGATTGATGAACACAAATTTGAAGAAAACTCGAAAATTAGTATTATGCATGATAGTGCTTTGGTTACATTAGGTTAGGTTAGATGATCGCGTGTACCATATATGACCCACTTCGGAGTCAATGTGTTAAGCCTATATACTTGTAGACCATTCAAGCTGGCACTCAAACCTTGTGTAAATAAAAAATGAGCATATTTGTACATGGAATGCTTAGAGAATCGCCTCAAGTCTCACTTTATCTCCAAGCTGATATGATCTTCACCAGTCCCTTAGAAACAAATTTAATGTTATTTTCTAGGATGAGAAAATTATTCATCCCCACGTTTTGTTGCCGAATGTTAGAGTGAAGATGTGCTGGGCACAGGTAGACCTCGATATATGCTCTGCTTGTTTCACGCACAATTTCATTTGTATTGAAAGTTCTCCACTTATGAGCATCCGTGCTCTAGACTCAAATTTGAAACCAAATCCCATTGTTCGAAAAATATGCACGACATTTAGCGAGAAACAGTTGTAGCTTTTTCTGATGCTTGGCATGATTCTTGATAAAAACCTATCCAGTATTGATCTTGAATTCCACCCTTGCGAATGATTGTTAACATGCAGCGGTACTCCACTACAAGAGCACTTCTTACGAAAGAAGTTAAGCCTTAAAACCACTGCACGATAATGTAGATCATCACGTTCAACCTAAATACAAGCTTTTCACGTAACACAGAATTCATCCTCAACAGCGTTGCTCAAAATATTTACTACACATACCTTGAAAAACCATGTTCTTGCTTGGGAAATTTTTATCTCGTGGTACTCGCCTTAAGATGACTGATTTTGAACATATTCCCCGCACGCTGGATGACAGGGCACCTCATAATAGACAGAAATAATTTCACAACTGCTTCTTGCTAGAAAAAACAATTCGAATCCTGCTCCGTCATCATTTAACACAGCAGTTGAAAAAAAACTAAGCAAATCAAGCGTATTTGACGTGATTGCGGAACGGAGAAACTGTACCATTAAGCTTGTACGGTAGGCACTTAACATACTGTTAATTATTACGATAAAACCCACTTATGAAAGAATAGCTATTTCTGCTACTTTCCCAGTCCGGACATCAGAGTTGGTGAAACTTCAACCGTAAAATATTTATAAACATTCATTGCCTCACTTGCTGAATTTACTTCAGTCATCATTTCCCACGTAACATTTCAGAAATGACATAAGTTTAAAGAAAGTATATACGTGTCCTATCAAATAAATTCCGATACAATCAACCCTAGTTGTGCTATTCTTAGGATCCATATTAAACCTTTTTCAGTTTCATAACACTTTCAACTAAGTTTCATGTGCTGTAAGGAAGTTTTAACGCGATGATTCGAGGCACCGTTGAACGCGTTTGGAGCGATGAACCCATCAAAACTATTGAGTGTTTTTCCATCGATGATCGTAGAGAGCCATGACGGTTGAGCACACAATGCCCTGTGCTGCTAAGCAGATCTCTTCTGGGAGCGGTATAGCGAGCTAGACCGGATAAGGGTGGAGTGAAACGATGCAGTAAACATCGGCTATTTATTGCCAAGTATGTACAAAAATGAACGATCAGAAATGACTAGAAATTAAAGTATAAAAATACTATACAACTTATCACGAAAAATTTAAACTCGATGTTTTACACTTACTTTGTCGAAAGCAAATCATGACGCACTAAGAAACGAAAATTCTACCGTACGGTGATGTCGGAATGTAAGTTCACTCAGTAAAGTTCGATTTGTTTTCGATTCGTCAAGAAAAATTGTGGGATAAAAATTGCTAAAATTAATGGTGCTCAAATGCGTTGAGTGCAATCAAGAGAAGTTAAATTTAAAGTCCCTCAGGTCATCGCCCTACAATTATCCTCATTAGCTGAATAGTAATGTTTTTATTGCCTGCCTACAGTTCAGAAAAATCTTGCATCAATTTATTTAATGCCTTGCAATAAACAACCAATATTACCTGAAATATTTTACGCAATCTTCCAAAAATTTTATCCGTAGAAGGTAAACCAACACATTCGCTCCATGAGTGCGTGTCAAGAAGCAGCCCAACGAGACAAAACTTTTTAGATAGAAGTGAATGTGCGGAGCATCGGAGACACTAGAATAGGTCAGTCGTAAGGAATGCTGGCCATCCGAAACTAGAAAGAATACCAAAAGTGAAGAGAAACACCCTACTTTCGATTGCAAAACCAACTCACAAACGGCTCCTTGAACAAGTGTTGCTGATTGAACAGCGAGTAAATATGGTTTGTTAAGAGAAGGAGCGCTAATCCTCCAAAGCTGGACACCAGGCACGATCAGCCCCTCTCCCTGCCCCCCTGAAGTGAAGCTCAGGAATCCTACGCATCACTGAGGGAAGTCAAGTCCCTAACATTCGCCAAAGATTATTTAATGAGCTAAATAAGTTAATGAGAGAAAATAATGGCTATTTTTAAAGTGATATAAATAAATTTTTCACCAGGAACCTTGACAAATATTTGAAATAAGGAATGTAAAAATTATTTTTTACCTTGAGGTTTCAGAGAATGGAAAAGAATTATTCGAGATGAAAATATTTGGACCCCTCACCGTACACCTGACGATTTACAGCTCCATTAGGACTCGAAAACTGACGTGTCGTGAAGATGAGCAGCAAATGAACGGAGTAAAAACCAAGGTAGCGTCATGCAAAGATTTTCTGGTTCACTTGGCCAAGAAATTCAATATCCAATCACACTTCAAAGAATTTGAAAATTTATTCCGAAGACGATATGAGCCGTGGTTATAAATAAAGTCTCGTCTCCAAGCGAGGATGAATTCGAGTTAGTTCAATGACCAAATTACGCGCATGTCAAAATAATTAAATTTGATCATTAGTATTCCTTAAATAAAGACTAATAAATTAATGCATAAACGATGAAATCATGTTTATTACAATAAATAATAAAGTTTAATCGAAATACATTTTGGATTATTGCGAACGTTTGCAATATTTTGACTCAACTACGAAGTTGCTGCGCACGAACAGAGTGGCCTCGTGGCCTCGAACATGAACACATCGACCAGACTCATAAATACACATTTTTCAGCTTGAAATTTCCTTAATTGAACACATGTGAGCCGTCCGTAGCAGAGCCGAGAGAATTCTGACATGGTAAATAGAAGCTTCCCCAGCTGACGAGTTCATTTCACACGGGTGTACAACTATTCAAAACTGAGGACTCAACTGTTCAAAAATTGTTTTCTGCGAGGCNACTCCCTAACTATTACACAAGATCAGCCGTTTCTCGCACGCACTGATTGGCAGACACGTTTCAGAATTTTTTTTCATCATGACGCGCTGTTAAATCGAGCACTTACGCCTATCTTGCTTCTTAGGGGCCCTTTACACGATCAGTCAAAGTCTAAAGACACTGTCTGATGACAAGGTCGGAAGACATCCAAAGATAAGCCTGTGCAGCCAAGGGACTGTACAGCCCCTTGACTTTCAACTTAACTCCAGAATAGAGAGTAAAGTTCGTATCCGATGCCCATATTTGGGAGTGTTTCGGTACTGTCTTCAGACTTTGACTGATCGTATGGAGGGTGCTTTAGAGCCTGCTTTGAGAGTTGATGGACGATACCAAGTGTCGAACGGCTCATATATACATACAAGTACACTTTAGCATGTATTTAGCGAAGAGAAAACGACAGGTAAATTCACATTTGCACGAAAAATGTTCTTAATATAAAATGCCTTCAAAGATAAGAAAATGATTATTTACTCGAGGTTTTACCGCCGTTTTGCTGAATGAAGGTGATCGTTACAGTGAATCTAAGATAATATCATTTGTATTATCGCCGCAAGGGTGATGAATGTCGTGCATCTGTTAATAATCCAGGTACCACTCCTACGAATACCGGCCTAGCCTGCTACAGTTGGCAAAATGGGGCAGCTGAAGTACCTCGATGAAAGCAAAACGGAGAGAAACATAAGAAATAGAAACACAGATGCCCGTGATGAGGTCGGTCTGTTTTCCACAAAAGTTAGAGAGAAGGGGAAACATAACTAAATGGCGTAACAACAAAGCTCACAGCAGTCTCTTGCAACAGCAACACATATTGTGCAGTGAGCACGAAGTATTTACAGCAGCAGTACTGGCTCTCAAAGTTTATTCTTCGTCGGTGCAACTGAGTCCTCACTGCTACATCACCGCTACTCAACACTCAAGAACCTGTGGATGAAATCGGCTCTGGGGAGTGCTGATTCCTCAAGTACGCCGAAGAACAAATACAGGGTGCGGCAGGTATTGGAGAACACATTGTGACATAGCTTTCCGTATGTGATCGTAACACAAACATAGCAAAATTTAAGCTAGCCCAGGAAATTGCGAGGCAGGAAGTCATCGTCTCCTTGGTTGTACGATACTCTGATTCCAAGATTCCTATATTCCCGAAAGTCACCAGGTTTTTGTTCTTCAAAGTTCTGAGAGAACTGGAGGCACCAGTGGTGATGGGGAAACCATTTCACACAGGAAGCGACATTTTGGGCGCTTGGACAATATTAGGACCCCTAAATTCATACAAGAAAACTCAGGAGAAAAGAGGGACTCGAGCCAAGAGGGACTTGATCCTCTCTGAAATATTTAAAGCAGCCAGGAATGCTCTCGCTGTTCTCGGGTGACAAAAACCTCATCCGCGACCAGAAGGTGAACCGCAAAATGGATCAACGGCTGGGCCAAACACCTAAGACGGTCCCAACCGTAATGCACACTAATTTTCCGCCTCCTTGATGGTTCTGGGTGCCGTGAGCATTAAAGACGATGCAATGTCTCCATGTTTTGTCAAAGTAACAGTCAAGGCAGTTGCCCGCACCGATTTGGTGAACAAAGTTGTCATGACTTTGATTACGGCAGGAACACTTAGAAGTCAGCTGTTTTTTTAGCCAAACTTTGTTCCAGTTCATCCTGTCCATTCAACTAAAGATTGGTTGACGAACAATTTCATGACCTGGTCACTTCAGATATGTGGCCCTCAGGTCATTATTTTTTATTATGTCCCAAATTTTACCTCCTCTGCCACTTCAGGCGATTTCAGGAGGGAAGCCAAGTAGTTACAGTTCTAAGAAGTAATAAGTTTAATTAATGGTCCTCGTATGATTTTGTTTACCTGCCTTTAAAATAAAAACTGTGTACAAGATTTAACGTCATTTTCGATTCCAGTTCAAGTTCTTTTCCAGTTTACATGCGGAAACTTTAATCGAGTTGAATTTCTACGATTACGTCGGAAATCCTACTTATCTCAGGGGGCCCGCTTAATCCTCCAAGATACGTTCAAAGATGATCTCTGATCATCCCAAAGTTCGTTTGATGTTGGCCCTTTGAGCTACTACGTCTAGAGCGCGGTTGACAGTGCCTCCAATAAGCATCCACTTCACACCGTTGTTGCTCGTGGTGCACCTGTTGTTAATGCCATGACATGCATGCTCAGGACCCGCCTCATTGCGGCCTGCGAACGGATTCGAAGGGTCGTAGAGGCTGCGATTGCGGCATACGGCGCTTTTGTTTACTTGTACCGTGTATTTGGTTTATTTTCATGAGTGATCAACGTTCAATGCACATTAAATGCTCTATCTTCAGTGTAAGTTACTTTTTTCCGTGAGCATTAATTTGTTCGCAAATATGTTCCGCGCTCTATATGCTTTTATATTGAGACCTCCACCGGAAAATTGAAGGAATACTGTAAAGTGTTCCATAATAGACATCAACTTTAAACAGGGCGATACTTCTGTTTCCTGAAGTTTGAAGGCATGCTTTTACCATGTTTGTTATCTCTCTTTACTTCAATTTATGGTTTTAATTATTTTTTTCCGGAATACAAGCGTTTACAGCTGAACACTGCGTTCTCTCGTGAAGACATTCTATTCAAGTTCGGCACCCTCTCTGGAACACCCACAAATGCCCAACAAGTCGCACACAAAGACAATCTCTTTCAACGCACGCCGCTGGGACGGCAAGGGGACGAGAGCGACGTACGACTGCTGCATGTTACCCAAAACATACACAGCTCAAGCGAATGTTGAATGTACTTTGCTATAAAAGTGAGCAAAAACATTAAAAAAGTTTTCTCGACAGTTAAATGACAACCATTAAAAAGTAATAAAATGAATAAATCTAAACACGAGCCTCGAGCCTCGAGAAGTTGTGCCTCAATAATTACGCAATTTAGGACAAAACGATATCGGTTTGTGTTAACATCGTCGGTAGTAAAACGCCGTGCCTATTGAAAACCAGAAGACTATGAACTAAAAAGAAGAGCGTTTTTACTTCCAGATATTGAATAGCAGAGTTGTTTCGTCTGGCATCGTGGGTTTCCTTTATCTCACGTTCAGCTCCATAATGCTGGACATGGCGGAGGAGCTGAGAAAATCTTCTTTTTCTGCTACGAGGCCTTCATCGAAGAATTACAAGAAAACGGAGGCTTTGAGAAGAGCCTCTGCTGTCGCAGGCCAGCTTTCAATAGCTTAACGACCATTGTATTTAAAGTGAAATATACACGAAAATGTGTCTACGCTTCCTCAATGCGAGGCCGAGTTCTCACAAGTTGCCGTTATAAGAGGCTGATGAAAACAGAAAATTAAGTGTGAAAGTGGTACAATATTAACATTACAGGCAAACCTCAAATTCGAGTGATCGGTCTTTTATTTATTACATTTTGGAGCTCATTTGCACGTTATTTTAAATTGTCTAGGCCAAAAGCAGGAAACTTTGCCGTAATATTTATTCCTTTTGGGCCAGATATCAATGCCGAGCCATGTTGTACATACATTTTGGTGACTGTCAACGTCTCAGAGTGAGCCCCAGATTTGCCTGTACGATCAAAAATGTACATTATTAGGCAAAATATAGACGCTTCCGTTATCACTACTACATAATATTTTACATAGAAAGATTAAGTGATAAATGTTATAAAAGTTTATACAGAACAAAATAAACAATAATTGTGCAGCGGATGCGTATGGTACAGTGAGATTGCATGAATCAATACAAATTCTTCAAACTAGCTTCTAACATTCACGACTATGGAGATGAATACACAAAAATTAAAATAATGACATCGAGATTCTGTTTTTAGCCACACATCAACGCACGACGCGTCAGTTGAACACAACATTTTTTAAAAATACGACCTCATTTGTCTGCTCAATGCAAGCTATACACATGCGTGAATTCCACATCAGTGGCATTCCTTGCTTAAAGTTCGAACTTTTTTGCAGCTGAAGTAAAACATTTTAAATGTAATCAATAGTTAGTATACAATCTCACAGATTTTTCTGCATTGTGAAGTAATGCACGTTTTGAAAAAAACAAAAATTACTTCGCGGGAATCTCATGAAATAAGCTAAAAAATATTGCACGTTTTTTAGATTGATATTCTTATCGTAAAACCAAAAGTGAAGGACGACATCTGAAACTCATTCAACAAACTCGGGCAATTATTAAAGCTCAACCAGAGCACAACTGTGAAAAAAAGATGACAGTGATGACTTTTATCAACAACATTACGTAGAATTTAACGTCGTAATTGTGTGCAGCACTGGAGAAACATTGCATCAGAGGGGCGGATATTGAAGAGTGCGACGGCAGGAACAGCATGGAGATATTGGCAAGTTAGGACACCGGCACAACGCGTCTGCTAGCGCCACCATGCATAAGAGAAAGAAAGTATCCTGCAGTGAAGGAAAACTAAAACCGAACAAGACATGAACTCAGCCTGCCACTCTCAAGTGGGTCAGACGACGGAGGGTCCAGCAGGGCCTGCGCTACGTCCACGTCTCGAGAGGACAGGCTCTGGTAGCGCATCTAACTTCTCTTCGAGGGAGTGTTATAGTACAGTAATTTAGGGCCGTGAAGTAATTCAAGTAAAAACTAGGGGCATCATGGTAGAAATGAGGTTCAAACTTCCGCGGAACAATGCGTTAATATTTATGAACCAGCGATTAACAAAATTATTCCGGAAATTAGCACATTAAAGCAAGGTCTACAGTATCAAATCATAAATTTATACACAGTTTGTATCGTCAATTTAGTTAATTTAAGTACTCCTGCACACTCATTAATTTCTAACTTGGACTGGAAAATACACAAATAGAGTTCAGTCGTCCAACATCATTAAAAATATATGAGCAACGGAAAAAATAGCTAAAATTAAAATGTTTTCAAGTACAGTAAAATCATCAAATATTGTATCTATAATTGCTTTTTACTTCAAGAACATAATCATTCACAACCGAATTTCTGAGTTGCTGAGATGAGCCGAACCAAACATCACACGCAATCTTCAGACGCAGAGTTGAAAAATAAAGTTTACATTCATGTGTGGTGGCACAGGAGACACTGGTGTTCGAGACTCATTCCACAGTGCGTCGTTCTCCCATAAAATGAGCTGTTTTATGGAAGCTACATTTTCTTATACAATCTCCTGTAGCTTTCATAGAAGAAATGGAAAACTAGAAATTAAGTTTTGCAGCCCAAAAAATTAAGAAATGGTCTTTTTTCAACACAACGATGATTGTGAGGTGGCTCTCTAAGCATGCAGAGTATCCTCGAACACTGCACACTTCGACTTTCAATATTAACAAAATTAGAAACATATGATACCGATTCACCATTAAACAGTAAAACTCCGATGAGATAGGATAGAGAAAAAGACGTGATAGAACAGTACGGTATTATAGAGCCATTGCGTTATTATTAATATTTAGAGTCGACGCATGCATGTTTCGTGGACTCCTTATTTAGTGATTTCTTTCAGAGACGCAGAGACCCCTCAGCTTGCCCTCGGGAACTGCAATTGTTAGCAAATATGTAGGTGTTAATTTAAAACTTCCTAACCCCTCAAAAGTTTAAAAAATTCCCAAGGCTTAACGAAGAAAATCTTCTGATGCATACTTCTAAGAAGGATGAATTGTACGACGAAAGCTAACAATAAAGATGCATTGAAATTAAAATTCATTATCTGTACGTATTTAAAGATACCGCTTGCTATTTGTTTCCAGACACAGAGCAGCCGTTTATGAAACAAATTGTGAAGGTATCAATATACAAAGAAATTTGAAAAAAATGCAGATGCCATTAAAGTCGAAAGAAAGGAGTTCCCCATTTAAACAAGGTCACTTCTCCAAAACATCATCGATTTGTCAAAAATTTGAATGAACAGCGAATGAGAACGCCTTACCTTCGAGCTTACGAACTTCAAGCTGTTTTCATGAACAACTTCTAATACTGATGGTCACATTCTAAACTTCAAGACCTTTAACCCTGCAGTAAAGATTTGGTCCGATGCTGAGAGCAGCACGCCGAGCTATCCATGTTTCATGCTATGCCTAAAATGCGTACAATTAAGTAGTATTCGCCACACTGCAGACTTCATGATATACATAAATCGGAGTCCGCCAGAGGGCGCACACGTACACAGTTCGAAGAGATCACTGCAAAGCAAGCACTATCTAAGTAGTATGTCAATAGGACACGTTTAGGCACATTTCACTGAAGAAACACCTCCAGTAAAGAGAACTCTAGACTTTGCACTATGTGGCCACCTCTCTCTCGGTCGCATATTGAGTAACAACAATTATTCTCAGTAAGCAAAGACTGGATCGTTAGCTGAACGATTCTCAAGTGATTGTCCGCATAAGAACTACAATAGCAATCATATATGATTAGTTATGAAGTAGGAATTACAGTTAATAAATTCAACTAATTTTCTCTAAGATCATCACAGTTATTTTAAGTGAAGTCATTATTTAATGATCCTACAGACTTCTTTCTAAAAATCTTGTACGGTACGTTACTTCTCATGCTTTGTCCGAGCAGTAAGTAAATTTAAGTTTCAAATGTTGTTCCTCTGGTAACGTCACTGCGTTCATTCAGTATACAGTACATTGCTCACACTTTTAAAGTTAAAGTTAGCACTGATTAAGTGAAAATGAAATCACAGCTGCATGAAAATAATGCTTTTCCAAGCACAAAAGTTTGCTGATCGCCAGCGGTTCGAGGACACTCTTTGGTTGTAGATAATTACATTCCACAAAAAATCTACACTGGGAAACTCATTTAGTTCACTGTCCTCGAACAACGTTGCAATAAATGAATGTATCACTGAGTGAATAACTTTCGATGCTCTTAGACTTGCGTCACATTACGCCGACGTCGATCATTCGGAAGAGTGGTCGAGGAATGCTGCTCGTGGGCAACATGCTGTTGTTGCTGGTGGATCTGCTGCTGTTCCGGCTGGGGCTGCATCTGATGCTGGGAGGGCGAGCTCATGACATGGTGGGGGTTCCAAACTCCTGACGAAGAAGCAGGGCGGGCAGTCTCGGTAGCCCCAGTATCCAATCGGTAGACGAGCATCGAGTCGGACGGTTGCGTAGAGACGAGAGAACCACCGTCGAAAGGTATGTTATCCTCGATGTACCTGCCGTTCATGGTGTGGTAGAGGAATGGGTGCGGGTTGGCAGGCACTCCAAGATCGGGAGGCACGTGCATGCCTTCCACAGGTCCTACACCCTGATTGTCCAACGGCCTTCGTCGTTCATGCTCGTTAAGAAGTTTGGACGCGGGCCACGACTGAACCGGGCTTAAGGGTCGAGGTTCTTTTGAAGTTTCAGTCATAACAAGGTCTTTATCGGGCTGTTTGTTGATGGAATCAGTTTCACTTTCAGGTTCAGCAGGGTTCATCGAATCCGACTTTTGTATCTTTTCCTGCTTGCGTCTCCTTCGTCGAGTGACAACCACAACATAATAAACCGACAAAGCCAAGACTATAAGTAAAAACCCGCAAGCCGCACCTATAATCGCCAGCAGGTCTCGAGTGGACAACATTCTTCGCCTAGGAGCCTCTAGGTTCCCAACAGACCCTCCAGTTGCCCCGGCTTGAGTTGATCCCCTGGTGTTGATTTCGGTGGTAGTGGCTGGTGATGGAACGTAGAAACTGGCGACTGGGCTCCACGGACCAGGTAAACCAACACGGCTTCCAGCCCTGATGACGATGTAGTAAATAGCGCCGTGGTGGTGCCAAGGTTTCATGCTATACTCGGAGTGCTTTCCCGCTGCTTCGGTGGCCTTGATGTCAGTCTCGCGGGTGCCATTGCCGGCTGCGACCGCAGCAGGATTGCGGCCGAACACCAGCTCGTAGTAGGAAGCTGCAAAGAAGTGGGCGTATAAAAATAAGTTTTTACTCGTGCTCTGAGACGTGACCCACTGGTGGGTGTTATTTTACCCAGGTCAAGCTACATCGGAGTAAGAGATGTTTTAAAGGTGAGAAGCCCAATACTTCGCTCAGAATGTATCAAGGCAGTTGATGAATAAACGAAACTTTCGTGCAACCAGGAGACAAAATGAATGGGAAGAATCCCAACTCTTCAAGTTCATGTCACGGAAGTACTTTAATTATTTGGCTTAAGGAAACTTCTTTCTTTACTGATGCCAGTGAGACGGTAATGCACAAAATTTCTCACGCATTGCTGTGTTGCAAGTTGAAATTCACCGAAAAACCTGTCTGTTACTGTCACAGAAAAGCATACTTCTAATACAAAATAGTACTTAGACAATTGAAAAAAACCGTACGCACAGAGAGCAGAAGTGTACCAGGTGACTGCGTTTTGGAAAAATCTCAGATTGTTAACAAATTTCAAACTCTTTTTGGGCAGACAAACTACTATTTGGAAAAGCTTACCTTTGCCGTGATCTAGCTGGTTGCCGGGAGCGGTCCAGTGGAGGGTGATCTGCATGGCGGCAGGGTTGACGATCACACGCAGGTCTGTGATCCTGGACGGTGGGTAGGAACTCATCTCCTCGAGCACGTCCATCACGCCCACGATGTCCTCACGCGCGATCATCCCGGCATCCTGAGTGCGCGTGTACGGGACCCGAGACCCGCAGCAGTAGGGGCCTTCTGTGCCAGAAATGTACGACTCTTTTAGTGTATTTCATTATGTTTATACTTTAGGGATCGAAGCACAGATTATTAACCTTAAATGACCACTGTGCTATATCTGGCACATCAGTTTTAAGCTGGGAAGTTTTTGTAAAACGCCAAACGCAGTTTTATTGCAGATGTACATAAGGCTACGAAAGTTCCTCAATGCATCAGTTAAGCTAAATGCAGCCTTGTTGTCAAAATAAATTGGTAGTGAAGGGGTTATTGTCAAGTTTCATTTAACGAAGTCTAACCAGATCATTGAAAGTTACGGTGCGTACGGGACCTAAAGGTCTGAAAGTTGAAGAAATTTTATTGCAAAAATATATTTGCAGGAAGGTCAGGTGAATCATTAGCATTTCCTTAGCATTGTCAAAGGACCCATGCCAAAACGGCTGAAGCTATTAATTCTTGAAATAAGTAATTCACTAGGCTTATTTTGAAGTATAGATTGTTGATTAGTGGCCGGATCGACCACTCCGTCAACAGTTACAAATTTGTCACACACAATGAAATCGGACTTTGCTTCCGATGTAAACCCGACCTTTACAAACGACACAATGATTTAAACTTCAATGAGCACATTTTGTTCGAATGACTGAATTCCGTACATACTGTAATATAAATTATTGCAACGAAATTCCCCTCCCCACGTATATTTTTGCTCGTGTCAGACGTGGCTTTCTTTCTGAGAGAGATCATCTCGTTGAACTTATTTTGAATTCTACTGCATCCTATTAATTTCAGGAAATATACGAGCTCCAAGAAACATAGCCTCATTCATATAAGTTGATAAAACTAAACATTTAAATATTCTTTGTAATCTCGTGCAAAAGTATTGTTTAACCTTAGAATGGTAACCCAAAATCTTAGGTTACGGGAAGGATAGAATCTTAGTCTTAAATCCATATAAAAAATAGAAGGCAAACTACGGAGTATGAAAAACCCGAGGTTACCATTTCAGGGTTATATTATGCTCCTAGAAAACTTTAAGCCTAGTCCCGAAAACTGAATATCGACGATTTTGAGTCTACATCAAGCATATAAAAATAAAAGGTAACTTACACAGGGACTTAAGCAGGGCCACCTGCATTTTGTCACAGAATAACTTTGGCTATATGAAATACATTGCAGTTTAAGCACTAGTTCAGTGAAAACAATAAGAAATCGTGTTCGGTTAGCCCTTCCCATGCAACGACGACTTAAATCGTTCTCACCAACTTGTATTTTTCCGCTCTAAATTTAAATTAAATTCAAATTTTCGGTGAGAAAGTCGGAACGAGTTATTCCGTCCTTCCTTGAACGGAAGGTTCAAGGCACGGTACGAACCCTTGTTCTCGAGCGCATGTACTCGTGCATTCAAAGGCAGTGCAGTTGTTTGAAAATTACATGCAACAGCTATAAAATGCGCAAGGCAAGAGGTGAGCCATCAGCTGTAGGCATGCTCACCACACTGTACGTGTTACATCCATTGTACCAACATCGGTCGTAAATACGGGCGTAGAGCATGCAATACACAATCTCCAGATCAATAATTTGAAATACAAAATGAATGATTTGCTGTCAACGAATGAATTGAAAAGTAACTATATTTTTTCATATTCAAACGTCCCACCTCTTTAGGGAAGAGCTCGTCTTGAAATAAATTTTGTTATAGCAAGTACGTAAGCATTCCATTTATCTAGGTTACATTCGATTCGTTTTAACTTTAACCCGGGATCTTCTGCACAGATAAACAAATGTCTCAATCACCCATACACAAGGGAAACTGTTCACATAATTCTTGATGCAGAAGTTATGGAGGCCATAGAGAGTCCAGATGGTACTACAAGCAGTCGCTTTCACTACAACAAGGGCTGAAATGCAGCAAACAAAGTACAGTAAAGGTTCAGAAAAGAGAGAAAAATGGATCCGAAAACGAGGTGAAGGCACGTTAAGTTCTAGCGGAACCCGACGAAAAATGAAGAAAGGCATGAAGGAGAGCGGGAAAACTTGGAGAGAGACTGCGCTGTCCAGCGCTCAGTACCCTGGGGAAACCTTTGATACCTCCTCGGTAACACCTAGGCTTCCTCAGTAGGGTTGAGGGGAGGCATTTCGCAGAGCTTACGGCTGACACGCAATCAGGAAAGATAGAAGAAAAAGAGAAAGTGCGCACTCACTGCACAGATGCCCGACCGTGAAATGCACGTTTTACTGCACGCTTTGATAGACGCTCAGATAATAATAATAAATATAAAAATGCATACCTACAGGTGTGGAAAATACATTTACTGCTCGAGAGTTACTCTTGTTCACTTCTGAAATTTTGTTCCCCATAAAGGTGAGTGACCCATTAGCGATGACACTAATCGCTTTAATGGAGGTGACATCGAAAAAACTAAGAAGGCGTAGAACACGAGTAAAGGGCGCTCGAACCCCTTCGAAATTCTTCCACTCTATACGGGAAGATATTTTTTCACAGGTTACAGATGACTTCTCAAAACTGAACGCTGAACTCGCCAGAAAACACAGCAATCGAGGGATAGTGTCTGCAGCTATGCGCTCAATGGACTCCGAAAATTATGACAACCAACGCAGGAGTAAGGATGACAAATTGTCTACCCCAGGCTTACGAATTATTTAACCCTGAACCGACCGCATCATTTTTTGTAATTGAAAAAATCTTGCAAAAGTAGTCGTTCACATATTAAGAACTTAGGATATGTATTCACCGTGTAGTTTTGAACGAAACAAAAATAATTCAAGACTAAACTGTATCATTTTTGATATTCACAAATTTTATCAGAGGTCCTTCTTAGGGCCCTCATATTATTAGGGACCTCAACAACAACATCGATTGTCTAAGGTTCTTAGAAATCAATTTTTCTCCATCCCCACACCGATTTTAGCTCGTAAGTTGGGTCGGCGGGACCACCGCGGGTGTCGGTTGAAGTCGATAAAACTTAGTGGCGCAATAGCTGCATCTTCATCAGGGCCGGGAAAACCAAACAAAAGTGGCGACTGAGGCGTGCGACACAAAGGCTTCAGGCGAAAAAGCCGAAACAACCTCGAGAAGACCATTTGCGGATCAGACGAGCCTTTTGTGCGGTGTTGGAGCGAAACAAAAGGCGGCTGTGGGGCAAATTTTCCATCTCGGAGCAGCGAAAGGTATTCAAGCTCCTCTCCCTAACTGCTTCAATGGCCGCCGACGTGAGGCGACACATAAACCATGGATCTATCCGGACCAATAATCCTCACAGCTGTGTTTATCCACAACACTGAACTAAGTGCCGAGTTTGATTTGCTAAATATTACGGCGATATTCTTGTTGTAGTTAATAATTTGAAATATGAAATGAATGCTTCGCTGTCCTCGAATGAATTGAGACGTAACTGTATTTTCATATAAATACAGTGTCGTATCTTTTTAAGGTACAGCTCGTCTTGAAATAAAAAATTCTGTCATTATGCGTACTGGCTGAAGCCAAGCATGTATAACATACATTAAGCAATAATGCCAGAGCATACATTGCAAGACATCACCTACTATCTCAACTTCCCATCGCCGACTATCTCAACTACACATCGCCTAATACTATCTCAACTAAACTTTGCCTACTACACATCGCCAACTATCTCAACTACACATTGCTTACTATCTCAATTACGCATCGCATACTAAACATCGCCTCTTATCTCAACTACACATCAGCCCGAGTTTAACTCCTCCTGATGAACATACAGTGTCGGCTGACTTAGATTCCAGGTTGCTTTACCTGCGATTTCCTTAAAATCAATTCTGAGAAGTCGAGCAAACAACACCACGTTTCACCCGTTGTCCAGATATTATTTTCTCACCCTGATCGTAGGTGACAGCCCTGCCCCTGCGGCGCCCCCCCGCCACGAGGATACGTCCCCCCTGATGGCGGGGGTTGAGGGCCGCTGGGTCCTGCACCACGAGGGCGGTGCGGCCGCTGTGGTCCGTGGCCACCACCCGTACCGTATACCGGCCCGTCGACAGTACCGGCAGGTACCGGGAGTACACCCCGTCATTGCCGGTGATGTCTGCACCTGCACGTCAAGTTATGAGATAGCATCAATTTAGTGACAGGTGCAAACTTGTAAACGGAAAGCATGTAGATTACTGTATGCGGACTGATAGATGTGCGCTAGTAAATATGTGCTAACAAATGTACGCCAATAAATATGCACTAAGAGATGAGCGCAAGTAAATAAACGCGTACAGTTGTACACAAGTAAATGTACGCGTACAGTTGTACACAAGTAAATGTACGCTTACAGTTGTACACAAGTAAATGTACGCTTACAGTTCTACACAAGTAAATGTACGCTTACATATGTACAGGAGTAAATATGCGTTAACAGAAGTGCGCCTGTAAATATGCACCAACAGCTGAGCACTATAGCAAATACTCGCATGCGCTAACAGTCGTGCGCAACTGGATATGCGCTGTTAGATATGTATACAACTGTTTGAAATAGCATCGAACCGGCAACAATATTAAGGTCCGGGCGACGTTCCAAAGTTGTAGAGTTCCATCACAGTCACACAACCTTGTCAACGATCAGCTTAGCGTAGTCTTGCGGCCTATTGTCTCATCGTGCACTCTCGAACATGCTACAGAAACGGATTGTTGACGAGGTTGTTTCTTATGATATTCTATTCTATCGAAAGCACTTCCTGCAATCAATTTGATTAATGTCCGAGTAGCATGCATTTGCAAGAAGTGTGTAGAGGCTCGTGTGGCAGATTCGCCCTGCTTCGCCCCTGTGCACTGTACAGAGTTGTGGTGCGGGGAACAGTTTTGCGAGTGAAGTAAAATCGATTTGAAACTTTCATGATGATACCAAGATTTGGTTCTATTTTTCAACTACCTAGGACTCGAAGATTACAATGGTTCCACTGAGCAAGCCTAAAAACTTTAAGAACAGATATTCATGGTATCTTTCCCGTATAATTCCTGCCCATATTCTATCCCAAATGACCAGAATTACACAGCTTTTCTGACAAAAATCAATTGTGCGATTCGACTTAAGTATTTGCCTGAACAATTTCAGTGTTTCTCAGAGTATGTCACGAATATATGAGAAATTATAGAATTGAAATGATAGGTGAAAAATGTATACGCTCTTCGTACACGAGAGTAACTGTCTTGCTAGATAAGTATACTCATAAAATCAACAGAAAACGGAAGTATTCATTCTCACTCTACGAGGTCGTACCATCATGTGAGGACGTAAGACTTATGAATGTTTCGATCTGATTTCGATAGATATTTTACTGAACTGCCCTGAAGAATCAACTTACATTACAAAGGTTTGTCGCTCAAGATTCGCACTGCGCACGTAATCATGAAGATTCCAGAGAAGAGCTGTACAGACGAAAATACCAGTATTCACTATGACAACAGTGAACGCTACGCGCCAAGCAGTAATTTAATTCAAACATATCAAGTGTAGGCAAAACTCTGGAATCATTCACAGTTGAGGTTAGTATTCCTCATTGGACTACTTGAGTTTCTTTAAATTTGGGCAGAAAATCAGGTTTGGTGGGCACGTCAGAACGGACTCGGTATGACGGACCGTAAGCTTGGCATGAAGATTGGGGAGCGCGGACGAGCGGCTGCATGCAGCTCGCGAACTCGGGTGTCAAGAGAGCCAACTTTTGATTTACGGCACAGCTAGGCCATGCAGAGCAAGCTATAAATTCTTGAGGTCTATTGTAACCGGGCGTTCATTTCCTGCACAACACAACATCCATCCAAATGAAATCGCAGCGAAATTTATACCCGCCGACCATCGTCGCCCTATGTCGAGCGCAGCATCCCCAAATGGTTCTCAATGTTGCAAAATAATGCGCTAATACAGAAACAAACAGCGATGGGGTGATGCAGTGAGAGCAGCAGTCCTGACGCTGGGTTACAACAAGACCTAGTTAGCTTTTTCTGGCATCTTAATTTGTTGATACGGATCTGATAATCTTTGTTTGCATAATTTATCGAGCAAACTGAAGAGGTTAAAATCTATTTGCTCATAGATATGTGTTTTGAAACAAGCCACATTCAGGGCAACTAAATTTCAAGCAAATAAGTTTATAAGAAAACATTTGCCAACAGACACCATTATTGATGTAAATGATGCATCGCACTTTAATGCACTGCGTCGCATCAGGAAATGGTGAGCAATACCATGCGATGTGTACAACAAGACTAAGGAGTACGTGTCTGGATGCTCAAGATGCTTAATCCATACAAGGAACGACAGCTACAAATCAAAGACTCGCTTGCATTGATAGCCCTAAAATTTTGGAGGAAGCTCTGCTGACGGAAGTTATCCCGCGCGGTAGGCAGTTTAGTAGGCCCGTAACACACTAAACTTTCTCCACAAAAGTACTAATTTGGTTGCCGGGTGCATGAGTGGTCTTCTCTGAACTCGGCGCTCGCTAATCTCAGCGGCACTACGCGTCCAGATGAAGTGTTGGCCTCGTCATCATCTAAGCCGCGCCACGTCGTAGAGGCCGTAAACCAGGGTTTTCCAGCCAGGAGCGGACGCAACCCGTCGGGGTGAGAGATGTATGTATATGAAATATTCAGGCAATGAAGTAAAATATTTTCTCACGTCGAATAAATTTAGTATGAATTTATCTCCATCATGAAGTACCTACGAATACGTAGGAGGTGCGAGGGCACTCGAATTTTTTTCAAGTGTGGAAACGAGACAAAATTTTGAAAACATCCACTGCAGTAAGTGCCTTACCGTTTGTAAAACTTTAGCGCCGCTGAAGACGCGAATTTAGCAGCACGAGGTGGTGCAAAAAGCATGAGAACTTCGAGCGTCTTGTGGATACAAGTGGCAACCAATGAAAGAAACGAAATACTGTCACTCGTTTACTAGTATGTCTTGAATACGTTTTCATTCGCAATTGCAGGTACTATACAAAGGGTCTCAAAAATTCCATGCAAATTCTTTCCGTTTCGCAAGGCTCGTTCAAGTATAAAGAGATCACCCTCGGAGGTTTAGCCAAAGTAACAGATGTGCATTAGCGAGTCGCAGACTGAAAGACAAGATGTTACACAATTTTTACGATATTAAGTAAAACACCTACAGTATATTGCACTCATAACTGGTGTAGATCACGGATATTCACTAAAAAAGACGTTCTCAAGCGGCTGGGCGTCGCTGCATCATTTCATTGCCAGCGCCAGCTCTGATCGTGACATGATGGGGCTATAGAAATTCGGCGGCCTAGCAAGTTCTAATGTGAATTGAACACACGCTTCCATGCGTACTTTTTTTGGCTACGTTTGGCAAATATTGATTGAAAAGTGATGACCTTTATGATATCCGAGAAGGAACCTAATTTCTTTCTTGAGCCATTCGAGACCTCTATTCATTATTCGCCCGGATGTTGATGAACACAAATGCATAAACTAAAATATTGCATCCTCAGCAAAGATATTGGAAAGGAAGAGGTCCTGTGCGAGCGTAGTCCCAGGAGCACCCATGCCCAGCCAGGACGGGAGGCTACAGGTGCACAATAGCTCTGCAGGGCGGGGAAATAAGTAGCGACAAGTGCAGATGTACTCACCAGCCCCGTTGTCGTGAAGCAAGAAGGAGAGCGGCTGGAAGGGACTGCCGGTGCTGTTCATGCCCAGCCGCTGCACGAAGGCTTCCACCTGAGCCCCCACCACTGCACTCCTGCCTGCCCACACCTGCACGCAGAGGTCGTGTCATGTTTTATTGAAGTGTCACTGCCTGCTCACACCTGTACGCATTTGCATCCCGCCAGTGTTGACTCGTGTTCGTTTGTCTACACTTTCGCACATTTCCAAAAGAATCAGAGAGTTTTCTCATTACAGTTCATCACGAGGAGAAAGACCATCGAGTTTCCATGTAAGATGCCCCTTAAATAGACCATTGAGTTTCCATGTAGAGATTCCCCATAAATAAAAAATGGGCACCAACAGCATTGACGTTAATTGTAAAACATTCTCCGACCCTGCTTCTGAGTGTTCTTAAGGTTCTTAAGCGGTGACTGCTGTATAAGGTGGGCCCGTTGAATTTTACATACTGGGTGAGGCAGAAAGGAATGAGAATTCTATATTTGATAAAGAACACAAAGTCTTTTGTGATTCAGTGCTGCTCATGGGAGTAATTTTCTCATGTTATGCTTGTATACTCAATTGTGCAATTTAGCACACGAATTAATTCTGGTAAACACTTTGATCCATTTTTTCAGAAACGTCCTTCCTTTGCGCTCCCCCACCCCTCTCTCTCTTCATAGACGCGGACCAGTGCCTCCCCTAGCCTTAGAATTAGTGTCATTTCTCGGTGCTTGTCCCTGTAAAAATCAACGGCCAAGCAAATCGAACCCGGCCGACAAGGACCGTAAGCAGAAAATTGAGAGGTTTGAACAATTCGTCCGCTCAGAGCGGCAGTATTGATGAAATTGAGAAGCAATATCAAACCTCCAGTTTATCACGTTGAAATTTGTCCCTAAAATGAATGCAATATGAATAAATGAGGAATTGATGACTTGACTGTAAAATCATGAAGAACTATGTGACATGAAAAGCATACGTAATTTTTTCTCTAAGAAAGAACTGCAAGAACGGGTTCAAGGAACAATTCTAAACTCGTCATAGACAGATCTAAAACTATAAAAAACCTGTAAAAGTTCTCATTTATATTGACGGCCAAAATCCAAATCAAAGAAGGGTGGGAATGCTTCTGTTCCGGCATTATTCCCTTCCAATATGGCTCTCAAAGTCGGTACAGAACTTCTCGAAATGGCAAGGCGAACAACGCAAACAACGCGCGATTCAGACGCAATGCAACGTCTATAGACCGAGAGCGTTGACGTTCCAGTTAGGCAGATACGCTCGACTTCTGTAAATATGAAGCCACTGAAATCGTCTCTCACAAACTGAATATCAAAGTGCATGCATGATTGCAAAAGCGAAGTACAAATACGGTGTAAAATGTGTGACAAAAAAATGAGCAACTGCCTTTTTTTGTGCCTGAAATTATTTTAATTTTCTCGACTGGACCCTGCTCGTCCTGACGTGATGCCAAGAGAAAACACGGAACGGAACAGGGTTGGCACTCACGTGATCAAGTATCTTTCTTCCTAAGAAGGGTTAGTCATTCATCTTCAAATGTTAATGCACAATCTATGCACAAAGAAATGGGCTCGTCTGATTTAATTGGGGTAAATTAACTTACCTCATCACAATCTCAGGCAAAGGGGACTCTAAATTTTACCGAACGACTAACGTTGGCTCTCCTAAAGACAAAGCTTCTTAATATAATGACTAAGTACTTGATGAAATCGAATTGTGTAAAGTATTGATTAATTACTAGGAATATCGATGATGCAGTAAAGATCATTAACAAAATTGACATTGCAACAAATAAGATGTTGAACAAATTCCTATCTCGTTACCATTAGTTCATACAACATATTTTTTCAACTTTATCTTTTGCATTTTGCAGTAATTTAAGATTCCCTAAAGAAAGCTAATTATAATTGTACGCAGCAAATAAATAACCAAAAATGATGTAAGTAACGGCAAAGGAAGCCGCAATAGCTAGCTTATAATTCCTTATTACTTGAATAAGACACAATAATTTCCGGGAAATTACAAGGCTTCATGGAGGATTTGGAGAATTGTCGAGTTAGGAAACAAATGTTCTGAGAAGCGAAGGGCAGGACATAATTTTTTTCATGATATGAAGAACCGCATCAAGAACTCAAAAAAGGAGTCGCAATTTATTTCCCATTCGGCTTGAGGCAAAATAAATATTTGCCTTAAACAAAATACAAACTCAGAAGCACTGCAGTGGGCTAACCTGCTTTTTCGAAATAAGCTTTAAGAAGAAGATTTTCATTTAAAAATTTTAAACGCAATATTTACCAACATGTGTCTATATTAGCAACATAACTGTACAATTTCTACTGCATCCAAAAGAAAATCTGAATGCTCTAAATTTTGCTCAGTGATAACTGTACGCACCTCGTACCGCACGATGCAAGTGTCTTCACTTGCTTGAACATTTTGTCGCGTCTTTGTCGCCTCGGCACGAACAGCCTAACAGAGACTGAATGTACGAGCCTAACGACGCAACTGACTCCATCAAGATGTAACACACCTACGAGTAGAACCTATATACATATAACTATATTCACCAATTTACAGGTAGGCATGTTATCCTAACCTTTCCGTAGACGACGACGGGCCCCGAGGCGTAGGATGTGTTGGACGACACGACGCTGCCGGAGGTCCAGGCCTCGAGGGACACGGCGGTGGGGCTGCTGGTATACTGGCCGCTCGACATGCCAGCGCTGCCGCTCAGGGAGGACGAATTAGCGGCCGGGGTGGCCACCACGTGGATGTAGAGGCTCTGGTGGCTGTCGGCGCGGTTCTCCACTTTGTAACGCCACCGACCAGGCTGAAAAACACGGCAAATATCGTGTTACTCATGCGGAAAAATTTGAGAAAATGGCAGAGCGAGTGTTTGTGATTGTGGTTGACAAGTTCCAGAGCCAATGTGATGTGTAATTCACTTCACACAACTTATTTTTTCCGAAGAAGCTTCAATGACGTCACTTTCATAAAACAGCATCGCAGGAAAATTTGCTTATTAAAGGTTCAATTCCGTTGGAACACTTTGAAGGGATACTAAAGGTTTCAGTTCGCAGAATGTCTTAACTCCCGATGAAAATCAACTGGGCTGAATAATTTTTTTTCTGTTCCGTGTTGAAGAGTCAAATGTTTGTCAAAATCTTAAAATTAGAGCTCAGGGCTTCCCCACAATCGTTAGGTATTAAGTTAACGTACTGCTTCATAATGAAAAACTTATATTTGTATGTTATTTAACTTAATATCAATGCAACATTTATACAGTTCGTAAAGTTTTTTAGTGCATCGTTGAAATAGTTTAACATCAGAACTCATCTGATTCGTATAGCAGAACATATACGCCACCGCCTGCTCGCATCAAAAAAGAAGCCGCTTCCCTGCAGGAGAGTACGCTAGTTTTAGACGGAGAGGCGCTCAAATTTCCTGATCTACTCGCTAGTTTTCGAGTATAAATTGTTCTGGCGGCTCCAAGAACCAATCCGCGCACACGAGAGTCAATCGCTCAGTCGACGCACTGCGCCTGGACCAACGAGTCGCTGTACCCCAGCGAGACGAATCAAGGTTCCAATGTCATATTTGTTGACGTGGTGAAGCGCCTAAGCTTAAGTCTTCTCCAAAGTTCGGTTGATTTCGTTGCTGCTTCAAGTTCTGTCGAGTTTTGTTTTGTTTTATCACAACATAAAATTGAGCGCTGAAATTTAATTGAGAAACTGATAAAATTAAAAGTTACAAATAAGACTCGGGACATAAAGAAACACATGAAAAAAATAACACTACGCGAAGAACGAAAATAAGAAAGATGCGTAAGCAGGTTTACACAACCAAGTACGAGAATGGCGTTCAATTGAAGGCATCTATTGCCGCAGTGTAGCACAGTATTTCATGGTGGGCAAAGAATCGGTTGCGTATTTGGGCGGCAAAACTGTCATCGTAAAGCGTCTGGAGACGTGCCCTTTCATCACGTCGCCCACACCGAGTATTTGCGGCGGTCGTAAACTTGGGACAATCCTGAGCCCTCTACGTCAATGCCTCTGCAACGACGGTGCTCTTCTAGGAAAAAAGTTCCAGCCATTTGTAATTTGTAACTTCCTGGCAGTGGCATCAAGCAGCACTGCGAATTAGTCATGATAGTGTACCAAAAGTATCGCATTATGAACAATTGAGTAATTTTTAATTCGCCGTCGCAGATACGGAAGTCATAAAAATGTGCAGCAAATATCGTGTCATGTTATAAGGCTTCACGAACTAATATTTGAGAAGAAGTTGTAATTATTTGAGAGACGTGTAATTGACGATGATAAAGGAACCGGGCTTTGGAACATTCGAAGGAACTAACTCTCCTTAGTAAAATGAAAGCACGCTTCTGAAGCTATCCTGATTAAAAGCGGTAAAATTAAAAGGTTGACAAATCCAGATATGGATAAAAACCGAATATTATTATTTTTTTGGAGGGAAAATTTCTAGCCACATGTAATAGGATGGGAACAGGAAGTTTCTCTTCATTTATGGTCCCAGCCTGCGGGCCCACGTAGCGCTGGATGAGGGGACGGGAAGGGAAGCATGGCCGACGACCGTGTCGTGCTTGCACGGAGAAAGAGCTGGATGTTGAAATTTCAAACTTAAAAGCCCCTGAGCCAAAATGAGTTATAGAAACTTCTCAGTAAAGAATTTGAAAAATTAGTACATATATTCATGCACGTTGCGACAAGTAAACATAACTTGACCGGATATTTTCTCATTGATTGAAACTATTGAAACTATTTTCTCATTGATAAAATTGAATTAGAAATTTCACACCATCGAAAAAGCCGAATCGTAATATGAATTTAGTGAACACTAAAGTTCACATGAATGTACGGTACATCCTTACCAGAAAGCAAACATTTTGGAATGCTAGTATTCTACTTCCATCGATGAAATAACGAAAGTGAAATTCTTGGAGATCACTAAATTTACCACTAATGCCACTTGAATCTGAAAATTTTCCTGTTTCCTTTGTAATATTCATCACGCACGTTCACAAATTTCTCGGCCTTACTAAGAACGCACGAGCTCGTGTGTAAACCTAAACGCAAACGGACGACTCTCGAGCTTCTCACCATTGCATTCTTGACTGTGACGAAGATCATATTGACGTCTCCGTCCTCCTCCTGCAGGTTGAGGGTGTTCACGTTGTCACCCCTCGGGTCGATGAGGACGATCATGTTGCCGACGTGCCCGAGGTCGTAGTAAGTTATGGAGAAGCGCATCTCGCCGCCCAGGGTTCCGTCCAGTACAAATTGGCCTTGCGACAAACTGCCGATACCGCCAGGGAACTCCTGCCGAGTATGGAAATATACCGCGTAAAATTATAGGCAAGATGCAGTGAGATTAACTGTGGTTTCTTTTGTCAAAAAGGGTGGGACGAATCGAGAAGCTCCAAACGTTCAATACAACAATGCTCCGTTCAATAATGTCTTCAGAACATAGTTGGCGAAGGGATGTACTCTCCATAAGTCTCGGTCATGCATCTTACAGTGGGATGGATGACCTTGTCTTTCAAGACCATGTAAACATTTTTTGTATAAATTCTCACAGTGCACGTTTGAGCATTTTAGATATTCGCGCGACTTACAAATTCTAACGCTAACATTTAAGATGGCACCGGAAACTCTTCTTAGGATATTGCCGACATTGTTCCCACTACGTTTTGAGGGACCACGTAAAACTATCATAAAATATATGAATATTTTAGCTCATTTCCGATTTAGCTCATTTTTTTACGGATCTTAGATCAAAATAGAACCGATATCACCTGGAAACACAAGTAGAAACACACAAGAAAACACCAATACTTGAAAACAAACCTAACGGAAATAAGAAATGAAAGTGAATTTGAGTTCGAATCAGATGCGAGAGTTCAGTTAATTTCCACGATGCTACTGCAGCAAAACTGAATTCCTGAACATTTGACTGTGGTAGAAAGCTAAGAAATATTGAATTCCTACTTGCTCCCCAGACATACGAACAATTATCACGGACTGCAGTAGTATGTGTGGTGGAGGTGAAACTCGCCGACAGACATGCCAAGGTAACGTCGTAGATTACAGTAACTCAAAATAACTAAAAAATATACCTTATTTTGTAAAGGTAGAAAGTACATGACACATCAGAGATAACAGCCAATGTAGGAGAGAAGTTGTCGATTCATTACACGTATGCAGAATCATTTAATTTAATTATTATCCCTTAAAAGTCTCAATGGAAAACTAGTCCGGTAAATGGATTTCCAAAATTTTGCAGAAGTTCCGTCTGAGCAAGAGCTCTCCCACCTGCTGGTGCACCAGCAGCGGCAGGGTGTCTGCGGCGGGTAGGAAGATCCTAAGGGCGCTGTAGAGTGCCCTCATTAGGGACACCATCATTGAGACTTTGCTGTCGTAGCCGATGCCCTCGTCAGCGACGGCGTACCATTGAGTGCCTGTAACACGAGTCAAATTGTCTGGTGTACAGAGTGATGAGGCGTGAATGTGTTCCCATCACTCCACACGGATGTCTATAGTCCACGAAATAGAAATTAGTGGAGTCAGTGATGGACAACGGCCCCGGACATGGGCCAGCGAGGCCGGGGCTGCCGTCAGCAAGGTGGGAAGTCTCACAGCGAGGTCTCCGTAGCTCGGCATTCCAGAACATAACCAAGTACAATAGTCCGTGGAAACACGTTAACATATCTAAACGTTTGTTTATTATATCTTAATTCTAGTCCTGGCAGTAGAAGCTAAGACACATATTAATACAAATTGAAAATTAATGAGGGCCCATGGGTTTGTAAGGGTTCCGGGAGCAGTTATCCCAGCGGCCGTCCCTAAGGGGTCCGCTAAGGGCGTCATCACACCGAATTTGCGTCATGAGCCGTGCAGCGTCCCCAGGGCGAGAGAAGGCCGCTCCTGAACAAGATTGATTACGCACATCGAGAATGACTGAATGTCAACACTAATGAGTCTCTAAAGCCGTGAAATGTCACTTTTCGTGTAAGGTAAGCTCTCAAAGTGTAACAGTACACAGAAATAATTCTTGACTGAATATGTGGATATTCGCTGGCGTACATTCAAACTTGAATATAGCGATATTGGCAACCAGTCTTCGATGGTAACAGCGCTCCTGAACAATTATTAAATTAACCAAAGGGTCATTACTGTCATGTCAATAATTATTAATATTATACATGTAAAACTCGTATAAGGTAGTAGACAGAAGAAACTTATGCACGCACTTGAGAAGGCACTCTGAATAAGAAGCTCAGTCATCTTTCATTTATTTCACTTTTGCCAAAACGCCAAATTAGGCTGATAAATTGTACCGTTTAACAATCGTCCCGACCAAGTCCTTTATCCAATAAACATGTGTAGCTTGTACCAGTTTTCTTTCATATCCCAATATAAAACAAAATGAAATGGGATGTCTTACATCTTTCCAAGTTATCTCTTAAGAAAGTCTCTTACCTAGCAGGAATATTGGACACAAACCTAACAGGAACCGCTCCTTGCACGAGCGGACCGTACAACGGGTTCACATGTTCAAAACAAACCTAACAGGAACCGCTCCTTGCACGAGCGGACCGTACAACGGGTTCACATGTTCAAAACAAACCTAACAGGAACCGCTCCTTGCACGAGCGGACCGTTCACGGGTTCACAAAACCTGCAGTTGCCAGAAATGAACATTACATATCACTGATACCGAACTTACGTGTTAGGGATACCAAACTCACGTGTCACTGATACCGAACTTACGTGTCACTGATACCGAACTTGCGTGTCACTGACACCGAACTTGTGTGTCACTGATACCGAACTTGCGTGTCACTGATACGGAACTCACGTGTCACCGACACGGAATTTACGTGTCCCCGACACCGAAAAAACGAACAGAAGAAAACCAGGCCAGGAACGACCGTTCTCGCCCCACTGTTCACAAATATAACTCACTGAGATAAGAATGAACTCATTGATTCCCCGCCATAGATATAAGAATGACCCATTAGAAATGATGCATGTCACAGCACTCCGTTAATAGCCATAACATATTAGTGCCACTAACGGAGCCTGTAAACGGATCATGGCAGCCACGTCTAACAAGAACGTAAACAGAGACTTAGCAGGCGCCCAGTATGATAAGGTTGGGAATTTTGCTAAAATGATAACCGACACCACGCATTCACAGCTCGTGCCTCGGACATTTTACAGCCATCACTCACTCACAACTTATCTCACCACTTGCAGTTCACATCATCACCACTTGGCACGTGCAGTTCACATCATCACCACTTGGCACGTGCAGTTCACATCATCACCACTTGGCACGTGCAGTGGACATCATCACCACTTGTCACGAGCAGTGGACATCATCACCACTTGGCACGTGCAGTGGACATCATCACCACTTGGCACGTGCAGTGGACATCATCACCACTTGGCACGTGCAGTGGACATCATCACCACTTGGCACGTGCAGTGGACATCATCACCACTTGTCACGTGCAGTGGACATCATCACCACTTGTCACGTGCAGTGGACATCATCACCACTTGTCACGTGCAGTGGACATCATCACCACTTGTCACGTGCAGTGGACATCATCACCACTTGTCACGTGCAGTGGACATCATCACCACTTGTCACGTGCAGTGGACATCATCACCACTTGTCACGTGCAGTGGACATCATCACCACTTGTCACGTGCAGTGGACATCATCACCACTTGTCACGTGCAGTGGACATCATCACCACTTGTCACGTGCAGTGGACATCATCACCACTTGTCACGTGCAGTGGACATCATCACCACTTCTCACGTACAGTGGACATCATCACCACTTCTCACGTACAGTGGAAATCATCACCATTCACAGAGCGAGCTGATAGCATAATTGTCATCATTAAGAGCCCTTCCCAAACTCTACGGAGGAGCGCATCTAAGGCGATCGCATATTTACATTAGTGCCACGTGCTTCAAATTGGCCTCCATTAAGGGAGCTAATAAGGACCAATTAGCGTCATTACAGAGCTGTCTCATCCATTATTCAATTTGCCACGATAGATCATCTCCCAGGCATTCCAAGCAGGCAAGCTCGACTGAAGCCTACTGGAAAGACCTCAGTATGAACCTTTGGCAGTGCGATTCCTTTTAAAAGTAAAATTTTCAGTAACTACGATAAGAAAAAATCGCATTCTTAAAACTTGATTTCAAAACATACAAATGCTAATGCAATGGCTGTGTTATTCTGTGGAAAAGGAGCGGAAACTGCGATGCCGCAGCTTCAGAGTGACAAATTTTTCCACCGCATTTTGAGGTTGATTTGCTAGAAGTTTCTCAGCAGGCGACTGCAAAGTTTTATAAAACCTAACATGTTTCGAATGGGTCGACTTTAGTTAAAATGAGTGGCTTACCAAGTTTCTCAATGAATTTTTATCATTTGTTGTAAGAATAAATAACTCCTCACCAAGAATCCTAAATTTAGATAACAGCACAATTTGGACGCAATGAAATGCCCACGTAGCACAAACTAGGAAGACGTTATCCCATCCTTAATTCAAGCGAACAAACGGCCAGCACGAGGCCATCAGAAAAGGTCGCAACATCCCACAGTAGAACTCACTTTACGACTAGATGACATTGCCTTAGTAAATTAACACAGAGCTACCATCAGCATTTAGCTGTTGTACCAGACACCGGAACTGCCTGTGTGAGATCCAGCCAGCGCCCGTAGCAATATCCCAACATTGATTGCCAAGTCGAGAATGTTCCGAGAGATTTAGATACAATCTAGGATTTCCTTTATTGCAGGTCGTGCGTGGTAGCTAGACCGATATGGTTGCGCATGCTTCCAACAGGCATGCACGAGGCACTCCATTTAAAAGTACAGTGATGTTTAAATGAAAAAGCAGTACAGATAACAGCAAAAGGATTTAGATAGTCCCATCTTTTACATTTTCTCAGTGAACTGTAGTTTGTCGATCGATGTGAGCAAAAAGCGTGGAAATAATTTTAAAGATCTGACTCTAATATTCGTAACATATTTAGTGCAGCAAAAAAGTTCACATCAAATTTTTTCAAGACTATCGTCTTAGGCGCATTATTCAGATTTAATGGCAGCTTTATCGTAAGAATACTGTTATTATTGTACTGGAAAAATATAAAATTTACATCTGATTAGCACATAGGTAGTGTTATCGTAACCATTTATATAAATATCAGGAAAATGTCATCAGCAGAAAATGCTGGTGAAACAATGCGGAAAAAAATGCTTACATAGTTCGAAATACAGGAAAGTGTGCGTGGAATTTTAAGGAAACTCTTATAACTCGTAACTATAATGAAGTCACTAAGGAACGTAAGGGCCACTCCCGAAACTCGTTCATCGAGATGGAGCAGTTAGGACACCCAGCTGTCTATGAAGTTTACGCTAATTTTACGAATTTTTGTGCATTAGGTGCAGAAAATATTCGGTTATTCATGGTAAAAGACTGCAATACGTTTACACCGAATCAACATCTATAAGCTCAGTTGTACAAGCATCGTAAAACACTCACCAGTCATTTGGGCCAGCTGCTCAACTCCAGAGGTTGGGGTTGGGGACCTGACAGTCATGGGGTAGAGGACGGGCACGACCTGGACGTGTCGGGGCACGACCAGGTCCCGGAGCTGGCCCACGTCGTACTCCGACAGCGGGAACGGCGAGCCCGACGAGATCAAGAAAATCACACCGCCCGCAGCAGATCCTCCATCTTCCTTCAGCATCTGAATGGACAATGAAGTCGATTGTCCAGAGGAAAATTGCAAAGAAGAATAACCCAGATCTAGCCAATTTGATAACCTCTTGTATTCGTTGCTTTTTCAAAAAGTAATGATGGAAAAACAAATCACGTTAAACTTTCATAATTTACATAAAATGAAGAATCTTTTCGTAAGCAGCTAAGTTTTAGCGCAGAAGAATCCAGAAAATATAGTAATATCACCCTTGGTAATTAAACAGAATGTTGTGAAGGGTAAAATTATAGAACACGTAGGTATAATCTGTTGACTGATATTTTTACATTGTTAGTCAAAGCAGATTGTTCAAATTCTGCCATTGGTGCATAAAGGAGTGTCATGTAGTAAATGGAATGCCCAAAAACTTCAAATTTTTAAAAAGTGAAAAATAAATAATAATAAATGTAATA
>VOMN01088282.1:0-44675 GCA_014899125.1 Orchestia grillus
ATTGCCTATGGCCTATCCTATGCCCCCTGAGGGGCATCACGTAGTAATAAGTGACTCAGGCCGCATTGCAAATTTTGTTGTGCACTTGAATTTTCACAAGCTACAAAACTACAAATTCGAATAGCATTGATGCATCTACACGTGTAGTAGATTGGACAGAATGCTGAATTTAGATTGCTCATACACTGAGCGAAACACGGCTGTGGCATCCTGCACAACACACTAGGGTCAACAGTCGATTTTCTAGAAAAGGAATCACGTCTGTGTTATTCGTTCGCCTGAGATGCACTTCACTCCACTTCTCACTCCGAGTTTCTAGCTGGAGTAAGTCATCGCAAGCAAACCCACTCAACTATGCCTGGGCGCAGCAGCAGCAGCACAGCCACACGAGCATCATACGCACGCCCCAGCACAGCACAAATTTTCATAATGTAACTCCATAACAATATACATGACGTCTCTGAGTGAAATAACCACGTTTATTCCCGCAGACGGAAGGCACTTCATGAAAATGTTTCCAGCATCTCGCACGGGAAGGGACTTCTTGAAAAACCTTAGACGCTCACTGCAGAGATGGATCAGTGCGGGGCAGATCGTAGGACTGAAGGACCGGCTGTTCCTGGCCGATGTTGCTCACTTATTTTTTGACAATTGCATTCGAACTAGAATTACGAACCCCCAAACAAATGCATGTAGAAGAACAAATTCAAAGAAGTTAATCGAAGATTTCGCGCTAATAAGAATTTTTGAATTTGCGCAATAATCCTTGAGAGACGAAAAGTCACTTCAATATTTAGAGCTGGAAGCGCTACTGTTTGTATCGCAATGATCATTGATTGTACAATGGACTGTGCAGTCCATTGACTCCAACCTTACTCTAGAATAGAGAGCAAGTTAGCATTCGATGCCCATATTTGGGTGTCTTCGAACACTGTCTTCAGACATTGCCTAATCGTGTGAATGGCTCTTGACACGGAATGCGTCGAGACTTGCATTGACTGAATGGCTGGCACAACGCTGGAATTTCATATAAACACGAAACGTTCCCATATAATTAAAAGTTTAAATCAATCGATTCTGTACAAGGACGCTTTCGGCCATATTAATCGTCGATTTCTCGTAAGGATTCTTCAGTATTAAAATAAATTGCTTTCGTTGCTTTAACTTTTTATGAACTTCAAATAAGCCGGTATAATAAGAGGGATCTCGAGACATCAAGTGCGCAATTTTAGCTAGCTACCAATACTAAATTCACATTGCCAGATATAAAATTGTAGGACGTTTTTACGAGAAAGAACTTGGAGGATTACGACTTTTTCTTGTAGGTAATGAGGTCATAAAGCGTTGTTAGGAAGATTAACCTTCCATAAGAAATGTTTGAACGAATAGTACAGGTCAACCCTCACGTCTCTAGACAAGGCCCTCGCTTTAATTTCCAATTGAAACTATACTAGAAGCACCATTTATCATGCAGAACGTATGCAGTTCAGTTCTACATACACATACTATTTCCAGAGGTAGAACGCTTACAGTAATTAAAAAAAAAGGCTTTTCAAGAACCTTGAATAAAATTAGAACGCGGAAGAAAAAAGCACTTGATGAGCGGCATTACATAAAAAACCGGCTGCTGGACACGCAAATCATTCTGCAGCGGCGAGCAAAAGGCAAACTGGTCACTTCGCAACGGACGCGACGGCCCCGTTTCCCCTTTCGGCCACCGCACCATCTGGGGTCGCGGCTCCACCACCGCGAGCGACGCCGCAGATTTCTTCGCTAAGAAGCGCAGCCGGAGAAAGCAGCGAGAGCTGTGTGGTTCCCACAGGAACGTTGCGAGAGAAGGCCCACTCAAAAATTTCTCTTTGAAGGTCTCGAGAAATTCGAATTGCAATGGAAAATGCACGGAATTTCGCTAAAATTCGTCCTTAAAACCCACCCACCGGCATTTGCATGAGGCGCTCCATGAAAATTTCTTATGCGTGCTAGTTGTTGAATGAATAGTTTTCATCCTGCATGAATTTTGAAACTCCAATATAAACCATGACTTAAGTCGACCACACGAATTAAAAACGTTCAGTTTAATCGAACATGTGAAATAAATACCAGGATAAAACACAGAAATCAAATCAACTTTACAACTCTCATTCGCATCCCGACGTCAGATTCAGGATCAAGAAGTGCGTCCATGGCAGGTCACGTAAATTTAATTCAATTCTCACATCTGTTCAAACAAGGACACCTGGCCGGGGTTATTGCACGCCACTCACGCTCAGGCCACCGACTGCACATCTAAAAAGCATTCCATAAATTCAGGCGGTCGGACGAGTACACCTGACAGGTCCCCTGGCAACACGCTGCAAATTGAGGCTCAACATCGCAGCCAAAAGATTATTATAAATATTACATCATGGGTTTATACACCATTTTCACACTCGTAATTTTAACAGTGAGACACTTTTTCAGCTTTGAGTTCACTATGAGTTTCAGTTAGGTTACAAGGTAAATTTTCATTGAGTTGAACTCGTGAGAATAGTTCGGGAATCCTCCCCCCAGGGTCGCTGTAAGTCAGAAGGCTGCGCTGGCAAAAGATGTTCAATGGCTGCAGCGGTAGGAAGCAACGATCGAACGATTGCACAAGAGGTCTCCCGTGCACAGTAATTCATGGATGATCTCGCAGTCATCGCTTGACTTACGGCCTCAGCGACACGAGAAAGAAAGAAGAAGCTACTGCGAAGGCGGAGCAAGGAAAGGGAAATTCTCAACTCGGGAGTTCTCAGAAGATGTGATCGTAATATTGAATCACTAATGTGAATGAGTGGCAATTAAAACACTTTTCCAATCTAATAAGTATTCTGTGAATTGTACACCGGACTTTAATCAAACACCGCAAAATAAAGAAAAAAATAAACACCAGCTTTTGCATTTTCAAAACAAAATTTATTTCGTGCATTCCAGCACTACACTGCTTATCATCAGTAGAAAATTGCAAGAAATCAAGTAAATTCATGACACAAATGAATTATTTAGCGCACGTTAAATTTTAACCAAAACGAAAATATTGCAGCGGGTAAACATTCAGCAATAGTAAGCCCTTAAGTTCAAAGATGCAAACTCTGAAGGAAGTAAATTTACTGCAGATTTGAAGAATTGTTAATCGTATACTAAGGTTTAACTAGATTGATAAGTTTGGACTGAATAAAATGTAGCCTTGGTTGTTAAAAATTCAAAGACACAGATATAGCGCGAATGTTAAAAATTGCTCTCAATGGTGAATTAAAATACGTACCTTCTGAACACGCTAAATCAGCGGCATCGCACCTAGTTAAGATTTTACATCGGTCCGGCACACAGGGTGATCAGAGCTGTCGGCGCGATCTCATATGGAGCGAGTTCCTGACGAGTCAGTTAGTTGGGGGTGGGCCCACCCAACACAAAAATTCTCTCAGTGACACAGACTAAACGACTCTGCATCTTAGATCCCAAAATATATTACCAGTGAGACGCCAGACAGACATAGTCGGAAGCACGACAGACACGAAGACTTCGTGTCTCCAGCAAATCGATCCAACACCGAGGATCCCTTAGAGGGAAGCAAAGGCTAATGAGGGTAAAGACATTACGGGCAATGTCCCTAGGGGCCATTACGGCGTCCTCACCAGACCAGGGCCTCGCAGTCTCGATGTATAGATCAGTGTTGCTGCCTCTAACGCAACGTTAACACCAGGCTCAAACTGCCTCGACGTCTGGTCCAGCGTCTAGCAGTCTCGTTCATTGTTACAATCTGCATTGTCGAGCCATACTCGGTCGCGACCAACATCAGCAGCAATGGTATCGATATTCATGACGAGTTTCGTCTTTGCAATTTCATTACCAGGGTTATTCTTTGGCTCAAGTCCATGCTTCGTTAACGATATCCCATGGTTATTCTTTGGCTCAACTCCATGCTTCGTTAACGATATCCCATGGTTATTCTTTGGCTCAAGCCCATGCTTCGTTAACGATATCCACACCTGTCTTCAGCTCTGATTGCCCCACCAGCTTCCCAGTAAACTATACGAGAAATTATACTCCTACGTCCGCTCATGCCTCGCTTTGTTCTCAGTATCCGCAGAAGTCTCGCGTGTTTTTCGATATCCGCACAAGTCCCGCATTGTTCTCGGTCTCCACGCCAACGTCTCACTTCCTTCAAAAGAACTAACACATGAACGAAAGAAATGAAGTTAAAACTGGCAAGGGGATGAGTTCTCGCCGGTCTTCTGGAGCAGAGAAGTTTTTTACCATGTGCGCCACGGCTAAAGAAATACTGCAACGTCAAACTCAATTTCTGAGAGGAAGCTGAAAAACAAGGCAAGGCAGGGACCCTTCAAGTTTCATCGCACTCCCCTCCGTTATCAAAATTAAACTCTTCAAAGTCGCTCATTGTCCATCCCGTCGATATTTTAGCGTATTTCCTATTGAAAATAACTGCATGCCTGTGACACCCCAGACTACCGGATCACCAGTGATGTGTTTCCAAAAGAACGATGTAAGCCTCCAGCGCATGAATAATTAATTCAACATACGGACGACGAGTCACTCGGCGGTGGGTTGGTTTGAATGTTTCATTCAAATAACTCGCCGAAGAAAAGTTTCCACTGGGAACTTGGCGACGTCGGATTACTCATACGTATTCAATTTATCCACTCGATATACGTTTCGCAAATCCTTGAAAAGAACTGTTCCAATGATTTCATGCTGTAACTTCATAAGATAGTGTGAAAGACTTCGCAGATATTGAATTGTTTCAACCACTACTTTGGATTACAAGTGCGCAAACGCTGGTGACGCTTTGAGTAATTAAAAAGTGTGAGATACTCTAGCGCTCTTTCTTTCCTCGAGAGTGTAGCGAACTATAGCGTGTAGTTCATTAACAGGAGAGAGCTCCCAGTTTTTTCGCTTCAGCCTCTCTGTTCATCTGGTGCACTCGTGTTTTAGACTTGAGGATCAAGTCACTGATGCAAATATCAAGCTATTGGCATAATTAAAGGCCGCACTCCGGCTAAGAAGGACTAAAAGGAACGTAACTTTTCGTTAATTACAATTTTTACCCCCTGACCGATAAAAATACGAAATCCCGTTTGAAAACATGGACGCTACAGGATTATAAAAATCCAAACACTGACATATTTATAAAATGTTTTAATGAGGAAGCTGCACTTAAACTTCAGTCCCCTTCGAGCAAATTAATGGTTTATAGTTAGTGGTAAGATTAATTATAGTAACAAGTTTTCTCTCTGCCATACGTACGAACCAACACGGGTTTAAAAAAATAGTTTTGGCAATGGCCAGGGCCTAGGAACGTTACGAATTGTTTCTGAGCGTACTTCAGAGAAGGTTGAGCGCTAAACCTGACACGTGACGGCAAGTTTCCAGCGTTTCAGCACCAGGCAGTAGGAGCCACAACCGACATCACAGCCCTACACAAATTACGCTCATGAATATGCAGTCTCAGTTCGCTCGTGAACTAATCTGATTACGGAAATAACTTTCCTTAAGCCCCACTTTAGAGAACACGCTGGTGAAACACCCAACACGCGAACTTGGTGTAAGAGTGCAGAATTTTGTATAAAAAGCGTTCATACAACGCGGTAAACCCGATCATTATGCACGAGAATAATTTAGCATTCGCTGTACGCAAGCACACAGAGCTTATTATTCAGTTACATCATTTTTAAGTTATAAATGAAATTTCAAATTACGTCATAAATCAAGCTTTCACTAATATTCAAACCAACATACCCGTTCTTGGTCCCCCTTGGGAACAAAACGTTCGATTGCAAAAGTGTGGCGGCTTAGAACATTACCTTCTACCCTGATGAATGGACTGAAATTTATGAAAGCTATTCAATTGCCTCTGATCCTGGAGACGTGGGATCCAACACGGCCGGCAGCCTAAAGGTTCAGCACGCAGTAAGTAGCGGGTGAGAAATATAGCGGGTGAGAGGTATAGCGGGTGAGAGGTATAGCGGGTGAGAGGTATAGCGGGTGAGAGGTATAGCGGGTGAGAGGTATAGCGGGNGGTATAGCGGGCGAGAGGTATAGCGGGCGAGAGGTATAGCGGGCGAGAGGAAGACTCAAGTCGAGTAACATTGGTTGCAACACAAACGTTAATGTATTTATCATTGATTGTCATTTCTGGCATCAATCCCTAAGCTTAGAACTTGTGGAAGGCGTAACTAAATGACTAGAAATGGCTACCTTCAGCAGCTCACGAAGGGATTTTAATGTACGAAATCCAGCATAATCTGAAAATGAGCTTCAGCGAGCCGAGCTCTTAGAGGGGTACTATATACATATTTTCTCCATCGTCGGCTGGGTTGTTTCCTCAGCTCAAAAATATAAAAACTCGCTGCATTGTAGAGTAACCAGGCACAGGAGAGCGCCCTAATTCATGAATGGCGAGTGTTACCTAGTCACAAGTCAATCAGAAATGTGGCACGATACGAGACTTTCATACATTTGTAATGCAGGGCACCAATTCGTGAATTATTACCTACTGTTTTTCGAGAACCCCCGTCAATTCAGGGTCCCGTCAATTTAGAGTCCCGTCAATTCAAGACTCGTCAATGACGGCGTTCTCTTCTGTCTCAGACAAGATCGTGAGCTCAGAAGCTCAGCCCTCAGCATGTGGACAGCTCAAGCGTTCCTTCACGACCCATCATTCCGACGCTCACGTAGGATCACGTGGGGACAAATCGTTGAAGCAGATCAGAGAGAGGGGAAGAGTAGGGCGGCGGCCGGGCTCTCACGCTGAGCCATCGCTTTAGGGCCGATCCGAGACAAATTATCGGACACTTACCGCTTCTTTCCGTAGGATCAGGTGCGGAAGAGCGGCGGAACTCTCCGGAAGGATCGTACGTCTGCCGGTAGCTGTTTTGTTGTTCGGTTTCTCAGGCCAAGAAAGACCTACATGGAGAATTAACAGGAGCCACTGAAGTGTAGTGTTCCATAACATGATTTTTCTGAGCGAATGATGATCTTCTTTCGGTTTCGTAAGATTCTGTTCTGGAATCAAATTAGCAGTATAAAGCGTACACAAAATAAAGCTCACCTAGCATTCCATGTTTTGAGCGAGCTAAATTTTTTGTAGAAAAACATCGCGCAAGAATCTCCAGAAGTTTATGACGTTGACCCAGCATACCAATTTGCCGTATACTGTACGATGGCCAGTCATCAACCTCTGCTGTGCGGCCATGCTGCTGACGTCCGCACGTATCATGGCTACGCGAATATTTTCCTAGAGCAACAGAAATCCGATAAAAGCTTCCAAGGCAAAAAAAAGGTCACTAATTGTTTTTCCAATTCCGGTGTATTGATTTTCGAGCTTGTTTCGAGGATGGTAACTGCCGGGTACATCGGGCCAGTATTGTCATCAATTCGCATGACAGTCATTAAGGATACGTCAGGCATTTTAGATTGGCATTTAGTAGATTGGCCTGATAAGTCCCCAGAAATGAACCTCATAAAAAATTTGTGGGGCCACGTAGAACGACAAGTTAGATGCCGAGAAGATCATCCACGTACTGTGGCCGCCATCCGAGATCAGTTGATGCACGAGTGGTTAAAATTTGACCAGGTGTACGTAAGGACACTTGTATACTCAATGCCGCTCAGAATTACCGCCATTATTCGTGCTCGCGGAGGTCCTACACGATATTAGTAGCAGGTGAGCATTTTTTTGTCCGGGGAGCTTGCTTGGGGCTACGGAAATATTAGCTGAGTGACAAGTCTGCTACAATAAGTAACAGAACATTGAGGTACTTCAAGGTACCGGAATGAAAGTTTCGAAGAATAACACTCAAAGAAATGACCTGAAGAACAATTTACCTTAGTGGAAACTGTATAGTATTTAATTCTTTGTAACTTTGTTTTGAGTGAACAGAAATTATGCAGTGATGACTAAATGAGTAATGGAGGAATAAAATGGAAGCCTTTGTTCTAACATTGCAAATTTCCATGTCATTGATCACGCAGAGGCTTTGTGATATTGAAGTACGACGCTGCACAGCGAGTTCTTGCTTTATTGTTGACATGAGAGTTTCAGGACAACATGAAAGGTCTCTCATCCTTTAAAAAACTATCCAAATTAAACATTTTGTAAATTATGATCTAAGAAACAATGAATAGTTATGAAATTTTCCCTGACATACTAAACAATTATAAAATTCTGAGCTTGAGAAAATTTGCCGCCTCTGCCCACTCGCAGCTCTCGTCATCGAGTCACGAGACGCACGCGCTCTTTCTCCTCAACCCCCACACAACGCCACCGACAAACGCCTCCAAGGAGAACACATTCAAACACCGGTTTGGAACAGGCGATTTGAATGAAGCCTCAAACACGTAAGCCAACGACAGCCAAACACGACCGAAATTAAATCGCTCTCACGCAAACGGAACTGAAAAGTCCCATGTTCAACCATAGGGACCAGCTTTCGCATTTGAACTTCTAAACAAACTTGGAGACCGCCTCGTTCGGGGCAGCGCTCGATGAGCATCACGGCGGTAATTGTGGCCGTCTGACACGCTCTACGATCCTGAAATACGATTGCCAGGTTTCCGGGCCGGCTTACGATGATTAATTCTGCCGTGACCTCGCATGCCTTCACGGGGGTAAGTTTGTGTGTTCTGGTGCATGCTTGCCTTCCAATTCGTTGAGTAGATGACCCAGGCAGCGAACACAAACATGGCNTCACCCCCGAACTCAGAAGTAGATGCACTGGACCACGACTTGTGAAACACGAATAATTCACCGTACCAAAACCAAATTGTCGGGAAATTCTTTTCAACTTACGAATAATTTCACGTTACGATTTAAAGACGTCTGCCATGACCTTCGGAGGTTTGCTGCTGATCTCAGGCAGCGCGGGAGGGGCGCAATTGCACTGAATGTGGGAGTAAGGGCAGCGCACACGAACGCTGTCATCGCGACGGCACAGCGAATTTCATCCCAAATCGAACAGTGTAAGTCACGCATCACAGGGCTGAACCTGCAACAGCGTCGGCAAGAATGTAACAATAGCGCACTGGAATGAATGCGAAAGCTCACAGTAAAATATCAACACAATGTAATTTTTCGGTCCTAGGGGAGCGGTATGCCGTAAAAATGGACGACTAATATTTGCCACGCAAGAGCGAGACTGATGAACCGTATAAAACCTCGTGCGATTAGAGCGCACAATTCCTCATGAAATTGAATTCAAACACGTTTACGAACGCGTTAATCTAGTAGGAGAGTTCGGACGTGTTAAGTTCTGTTACACGAGCTAATTAGACCAACAGACTCCAGTTCAATGGGTAAAGGAAAACGTGCGCTAAAGCTGGATTAAATCAGCAAATAAGGGAAGTTTGCAGGCGGCATGGAGTAAAGAAGCCAGACAAGAGCAAGCCATGTCCCCCAATTACCTAAGCAAGCGCACAGCGCCGAGGCTTCAGGAGGAACAAAGGCCGCAGCAAGGGTGCGCACCGGGAGAAACTGGCCCTAAGTGCTCGACTCGACCCTCCGGTCCTCCTCTCTGGCCAAGCGTCCAGCACCAGCGCCTCAAACTCAGTCACCAGCTGCTCCAGAAACTTGGAATTTTGGAGCAGTGCATTCCTTCCCTTCAATGCATATCAAGTCATTAACGTATAAAGTGAATTCCTCTATAAATTTTGCTCATTTTTCAGACTAGAATTCTTAGTGGGTTACTTGTATCAGGAATAAAATTTGATGGGAAAGTTGTCTAGCACCCCAAAAGTCAATGCGAGAAGTCATAGTGTACTGAAACCCTACATTTAAAACAAATTAGCTTTATAAAACTTCTACATTTCAAGTATACGTTATTTTCAAGTATACGAAAAATGTAAAGCCACTACACAATCATTTCTTTATCGCCATTACCTCTTAAAATAATTTGTATTCGGTATTGCTATCGTCAAACGAACATAAAAATGACCGAGATGCATTATTGGGTTAGCCCTTCACTGTTTGTATGAATTTCAAAATCTGCTTGCGTTAAGATGCCACAAGTCATTCGCACGAAGCAGAATGCAGCTTTAACGCCAAATAATTTGGCCGCTAAATGGTTCGAGTGATGAATGAATTTATGAATGAATTTATGAATAAATTTCTTTATTTCATTGTGCTAAAAACTCCGAATGAATAACTGCGCGATTGCTACACTAACAAGACATAGAAACGGCCTTTTGGGCGCACGATCTTGTAGACGAAAACATTCCGTACGGTAAAAGTGAGAATCATTAAAATGGAAAAATATCGTTTTAAGCTATCGAAAGTCATTGCAGGAAGTGAGAGAACCTAAATTGCTCGATGCGAAATTTATTCACAAAAGCACATCAGATCGCTACCTAAGCTTTCAAAGCAGGGCTCTCGCAAAAATTTATGAACAGTACACACGCCTGAGAAAATAGAGATCGATCACTTTTGACTATTAATATATGGGAAAGAAGAAATACATCGAGGGAGAAACTTGTTAAAAAAACCTATCAGCAGGAAAAGCGAGTTCAATTATCTCCCTCAAGCCATGATAAAATCACCACACCTCACCAATTCTATCCAAGTCCTAGTGTTCACATGCCGTCAAAGCTGACGGTAAATCGCGTGGGAAAAAAAGGTATTTTTCTGCAACGCTGATACGGACTGCCCTCTCTGACACAGTCTCGCTGTTTAGGAATACGCACTCGAGAATCTCGACCCTTGAACTTTCTCTTACCTCATCCCTCCATTGTGTAAATAAATTGATACATACACAAAACAAATACCAAAAAAATGCACAAACTTGGCGTATTATTATATAGTATAGAAAATAACATTACTGTGCATTTCACGCCCGTCATTTGAAGGGACTGCAGGTTGGGATGAGAAGCATAATTTCTACTACCTCATATACTACGCAACAAAACTTAGCGTACAGTATTTTGTACTTCCAGCCCAGAAGTGAAAATTGAGCGGTAAAAGGGATCGCAACGACAGGAGAGACTTGGCCTATGGTACTAGCGCCTCCCGTGGCTGTGTGAGGCGGACTACAGGAAACGAGACGCGTCTCGTCGCTACGAGGGCGTGCACAGTGACAGCCTTAATTATGACACATAGCTGGCTAGTTTACAAGCTCCTGACCTACATGAAGCGTGATCTAAAAAGAGCACAGAAAGAAGGAACCATTTCGTGTGGACTTAAAGAGTACAAAGAAAAGATAAAGAGTACAAAGAGAAGATAAAGAGTACAAAGAGAAGAAGACATGAAAAAAGAAAGAAGCAAAGTGGGCACGAAAGATAGAAATCGCGAAGGCTTAGCTAAGTTGAGGTGACCTAACGATGCCCTCTGATGAAGATTGGAAGCGAAAAAAATCGCACCGCGGAAAATTACTACCCTACATTAAGTAGAGGCTAGACACCTGACACGCTGCTCGACTTGGTTGACAGTTCTCAGCAAACCCATGGAGAGATATTCGGGTCCTTGTACATGTGGGGGAGGTCGGCATCGAGGCATTCATCGGGCTCCACAACTGCACGAGTGTCTCATTGTAAGGACAGTCGAAAACATCAACGGAGTTAAAAATTTGAATTTTTTTAATTAACAAAACAGTTGTTTTCAACTATTCTTACAAGACGGATCACGGGCCCCTTATTCTCGTGCCTCACTATCGCAACTTCCATTCCAGCGCGGAAGCAAAATGAATAGGAGAAGCTTTAGGTAAGTTGCGTTGAAAGTATGAGAATTCATACACCTGCGTGAGAATTCATACTTAAAGAATAATACATAAATAATTCAAATTAAAGATCCTGTCTATGAAAGGCGCTCACATCGTGTTAGCAACCAAACGCTAGAGATGCAGTTTTGCCAAACATGTTGGCGCATGTAGTCGTTTCCCCCGGTCGAAGTGCCGGAGAAAAATTGTTAACGAACAAAATGGATCAAAGAACCCAATCAGAACCTGCACAAAGTTTCATGAAAGAACGAACCTATAATTTTAAAAATATTGGAATTCGAATGGCTCTGGCATCCACGCCTAAAAATTGGCCTGCCCATCAGGGGCAGCTACAGCAATCGAGGAGCTGGTGCTCGGCGTGACTCTGACCAGCCCTAGCGAGTGGGGGAACTAAAGGCAAGAGTTCTCGCATGAACAATTAAGTCTGTCCGACGTGAATTTTAAATTATTTTCTCACTGTCGCTTAGCGGAGAGCGACCTAAATTGCTACGTGTAGATCTCAATGGAGGGTTGAGCTCCAGCACGGCAGCGGCCTCAGCAGCACAGCAGCCCTCAACAGCAGGAGGCACGCCACCCTGTGCCCTGGGAACAGCAGAACTGAAAGTAAAAGTGAAGTACCACGGCTGCCCGGCAAGGGTCAGACACGTCCCGGGCTCAGGCAGGAACAGGAACTGCTGCAACACCGACACAACATCACGAGAAGTAACACCCCAACACAATAACCAAATTTGCACACTTGGGGCTAAGGAGGGTCGTACGGAGACGCATCCTGCATTGCGAGAGTTTACTGCAGTTTTGTGGGGTGTGAAGGTCGCAGGACTTTGTACTTCGCGTTTGCGTTATGTACCGTATGATTAGAAATCCGAGTGCATTTTTAGCGAGGCTAGTAAATAACGAAGGTGATAGAAAGTCGGCATTTTAAAAACATGTGTTTGGAACGTTCCGAGCCTAGGCTCATTTACTACGCTCGTTTCGACCGCGAGTTGCGCTACTCGTGGCGTGCGTGTGTATACTCATAAAAATACACCCAACAATACACGATGCTCACTAAGCAATACTCGTCTAAGAATGTGTTTTAGAAGTAATACTTTAATTCCATAGACTCCCGAGAAGAAACAGCTGCAGTTCGAACTCTAAGCGCTTCAGCATAGACAGTACGTTGAAGTCATGATCACTCGAATAAGAGATGCACTACGTACTACGCTGTGTGAACAAGTTTATTGGCACACGAATAAAAACGATCGTTAGAACGGACCGTGCACATATTTCACGTTAGACTACGATGCAGGAAACATGGATCGTCATTTGCCAACACTGGGCACGTCCTGCAGGGTATTAGCAGTAGTCAGGCTTTCCAATATGAGTTGAAATTTTCAGCATTGAATTAGCCTCGTTGGTCAAGGATATAAACACTGGCGAGGAAGCACGTGTTGACACGGCCGGCGGCCGGCACAGCCTCTGTACAGCTCGCAGCGCTACTCAGGCGTCCACACATGGTCATCTAACCAAGGAGACATTCAGTAGCTGTGAATAATTGTTCTTCTCTAGGATACTTAAATACCTAATTCACTAGATGAATAATTCAATAGATACATTATTCACTAGATACATAACTTGATAGACGCCTCATTTACTAGATACCTAATATACTCAGATACTTTGCTACCTAATTTACTCACTGAGTTGAATATCGGAACACAAATTCTCCAGTCTGCGCAAGATTTCATTGCAATATGTATAAAGTTTCATCCGTAGTACTGCCATGCGCTGTAGACTAAAACGTGTGATAGTTCATCCATTATAAATTCATGCGCGTAAAACTCCTCTAAAATCATTAGATCATTTCCAGGAGGTGGTGATTTTCTCTGCCGTACGGATTACACGCGCGCAGTCGGCAGTTTCTGATGCTAGTCAGTGATGCAACCGGTGCGTGTCGGTCTGAGAACTCCACTGAGTACAGGCAGGCTCATAACAGCAAAAATTTAGACTTGAAGTCGTAAGTTTTATTTTTACAATACAAACAAAAAACTGTCATTATCTTGTTGGCCTGTAACCGAACACACTCTTCACGAATAGCATAGGGCAGAAATTGAAAACTAGTCTCTCAATAATTTTGTCAGGCACTGCCCATCATATCACGGTTACGGTTCATTGAGATTAGGCCGGATGAATTTTTTCCATTTCGCTTAGGATATTTGTTAAAAAATAGGGAAGATTTATAAGAAGCTCATAAGGGATTTTTGGAAAACAGTGACCCAGCGGGCTAAGGGTGGTCTGATAGATCATAAAAGCAAAAGCTAAAAGTAACAGGACAGGAGGTAGCATGATCCAGTCTACTAACATAGAGCTCACATCGGCAGAAACAATCATGCTACGTCAAACTAATGAGTCATGTGAAGACAGGCGGTAGCATGGATACTGTCTAGATCATTTAGAACCCTGATCATCCGTAACATCCACACTACCCCCTGTTGCCTTAGCTTCTCAGAAAGTTTTACACGGCTATCATACTTAATTAATCTCACACTCCTAGAACCCGAGTCTTGACAATGTGTTATTCTTGCATGCGCTCGCGGCCACGATATAGTACGACACATTTAGTAGATATTAAAAACATACGTAAAACTCAGTACGACACATTTAGTAGATATTAAAAACATACGTAAAACGCAGTTCGACACCACAGAGTCATTCAGTCTGGAGGACTGATTGGGCATGACTAAGTGCTGTGAATTTACTACACTTGAGACAGCAACTAAATTTCAACACACAGCGTACACCACAGCTGTGTGAGACAGCGGGTTCAACACGCAGCGTACACCACAGCTGTGTGAGACAGCGGGTTCAACACGCAGCGTACACCACAGCTGTGTGAGACAGCGGGTTCAACACGCAGCGTACACCACAGCTGTGTGAGACAGCGGGTTCAACACGCAGCGTACACCACAGCTGTGTGAGACAGCGGGTTCAACACGCAGCGTACACCACAGCTGTGTGAGACAGCGGGTTCAACACGCAGCGTACACCACAGCTGTGTGAGACAGCGGGTTCAACACGCAGCGTACACCACAGCTGTGTGAGACAGCGGGTTCAACACGCAGCGTACACCACAGCTGTGTGAGACAGCGGGTTCAACACGCAGCGTACACCACAGCTGTGTGAGACAGCGGCTTCAACACAGCGTACACCACAGCTGTGTGAGACGGCGGCTTCAACACACAGCGTACACCACAGCTGTGTGAAACGGCGGCGTCAGCAGGGGCAGCCATGAGGGCAGAGGCAGAGGTGGGCAGCGCTACATTTCAAAGTAGCGCTGCCCAGCTCTGGGCAGAGGCAAGTGACCTGCCTCAAGTCACGGGCCGACTCCAAGTTCACCAAGAGAAAGGAGGCGCGCAGCTTGTAGGTCGAAGGCTCTCATGGACCTACCGCTTTTCCCCCGTTATGCACAGTACTCGATGTGTTTAGTCAACTATGTGATGGCAAGAGCGCAAAGTAAAATGAATGAGAGAGCTACTCGAAAATTTCTGATTTTGTGTTTCAGATGATAATTATAATATAATCGCTCTAGTTAATTAAGCTCTCAACATCAGTGACATGCAATCAACCCGCAATGCGGTTGGTGCAACTGGAAGCAAAGCAGCTCGTTGCTTTAAGCCGCGCTGATGTGCGCCTGGGTCGTAGATAGGATACAGAATATCGTACTCTAAATGAATGTAGTCAAAAAGTAGTTGAGTGTGTTTCATTTAAAAACATTCGGTATGACAGAATTTTAAACAACATAATTTGGCAACGAAAAGATGATTTCAACGACGAGGAACATCAGAGGCCTAATGCCCGCCACTGAGAAAATGCCTATCATTTGAAGAATGAACGTACGTGCAACGTAGGAAGTCCCGTCATTTTTGACGGGTCGCACAAGTACACAAACATGACAAGAAAACTTGGAAATCCTCAATAAAAACATGCGGAATCGAGTGCACCTGAGTGACAGGTGCTAAAAACAGCGGATCTAATATTAGAACCACCATCTCTGACAGACGGATTATCTGACCGCAGGAGCGAGGGGCGCCGCTAGCAGGCATACCTGTACGACTGTAGAGGTCTACAATCGTACCGTAAAGCTGTAGACCTACGTGTACGGCTGTTGACGTACTTGTACGGCTGTGGACGTACTTGTACGGCTGTGGACGTACTTGTACGGCTGTGGACGTACTTGTACGGCTGTGGACGTACCTNTACGGCTGTGGACGTACCTGTACGGCTGTGGACGTACCTGTACGGCTGTTGACGTACCTGCACATGAGAGGGTCAAGAGTCCATGGAGATGCGGTGGCCGACCGGGAAGTTAGGCTGCGCCTGTCCTTGTCTCCTGCCAGTCATGGATTTGCACACATTTGCCGGTAATCTTTACGCACAAAATCGTGGCGCAGCTATTGCTGGTCAGGGAAATACGCATGTGCAGTAGCTTAAACCGTTTTGTTACTCAAAATATCCAAATTGACTCAAGTCAAACGGCTCACCCTTTCGTTATTTCATAATTATAATCAGTTTATTCTGCAAACTATTATACATTATCGCTGAAAAATAAGAACAATATCATAACATAATTCTCAACGCAAGAAGAGCCGACTGAGGAGGTTCCCAAGGAGACGTCAAGCTTGGTTAAAGTAAAAAATAAAAATCCGGAAAATGTCTCTCAATGAAACACTAAACATTTCGTAAGTTAGAGACACATGAAAATAAATACGTGTGTAAAAGGAGTAATTCATTAAGCGTAAGATCAGGCATAAACGATCACGTTACCTCGGTCAGGACATGGCTGCAGCCTCATTCCTTGCACTGCAACCGCCACTGCCAGAAACACGCGCCAGAAATCCTAGCGCGTCGCGCCCGAGAGATGCCGTACTGCGTGAGCGTCCCAAACAGAAATGTAATTGTCGTCACAGCAGTCACGTAGGAAGGATAAGGACATTGGTAGAAGCAGTGGCAGAAGTAGTGGTAGAAGTAGTAAGGATAGCAGCGCTTCAGTGAATCAGACTATTTTGCCCCGAAAAAGGAGAGACCATTAAGTAAGGACTTGGGAGACAGAGAATCTTTGCACAAGGAGTGTGCCCACACAAGATCCCCTGCGCATAGAAACAGCAAGTTAAGAAGGAAGAAAAAGAGAAGATAAAGAATTATTAGTAAAGAAGGGATGAAAATAAAAAGAAGCAAAGTGGGCACGAAAGATTAGAAGTCCCGGAGGCCTAGCTAAAGCTGAATAAGGACATTGACAAATGGAGTTTCAATACGCATAAAAAACAGCAAATTATGACGAATCTAGGCATCAACCATAAAGAAAATCGGCATCAAGAAATTGAGAAATTGACCATAAGGGAACCGAAAAACTAATAATAACATCAAGAAACCGAGAAACTGATTAAGCATCAAGAAAGTGAAGGACGTCCAACATCAGAGGCGGGAACGTCTGACCTGGGGTTGCATTACGTCTGCGACATAACCACGCTCTCACCGAGCCAGGCAACTGTCGAAGTCCTATTCAATTCAAAAATATTTGATAAAAGCAACACGAAATTGATATCAACACGTTTGCTGCAATATGACCCACCGGTGGGTCATTTTAACCCGAGAAAAGCAGCATCGTCCCCGGCAACATGTTGAGTTCCTCACGATATTAATTTTAACCCTACAGCGAGTAAGGCACCACATCGCTATTGGACAGTACCTATATGGAGCCCTAAATTGTCCTTTCTTTTCAAGGTAGATACAGAAATAAATTTTGAATATGAAGATTAATTAAAATAGTATCACTGGGATAAAATTGAACACACGTTCCTAATATACAGAATACAGAAAATGTACGGTTTTTTTAGCGGAGCTACTTAGCAGCACCGAAGTGACGCCTGCCCCCTGAGGGTCGAGGGACACTGCATGAAAGGTGGAGTGATCACCAGACGTGGGCAAATGCACGTTATTGAGGCCACAGTTCCGACAGCTCAGTGAATGCCGCCTTAAATTTTAAACTCGCTTTCGGCATGATAATATCCCCTCCATAAAATAAAATCACTTTACACGCCAGTTTAAATCAATTTAGTCCCAATGACAGACAGATGAGCGCGTATGACAGGAAATCCTCTGGCCTAAACTAAAGTCAGCAAGCACAAGGATGGGAGCCCAATTCGTCAGTCGGTACACACAGCTCGCCGCACCCTCTGCGACCGCCGCAAGGTTCCCAATTATTCCACCTCACGCCTCGCTCCGGTGGCAACCGGTGGTCAAACACACAGAACTTTATTAGGGAAATCCCTGGGCCCAAATCCGATGAAGAAATACGGGAATGGAACAGTGAGTGTCCCTGGGAGTGTGTTTCTTGAGATTACGGTAAGTGGCAACACTGAGAGAAGAGCACGAATCTTGGTGCGAAATATGCCGCAGGTGAAGGTGTGGGTATTTGCAGGCTAGAATTCGACCAAAGCAAAGTGTATTTGTATACACAGTTTGGCGTTCTGCAGAAAATATAGTAAATATTACCTAGGAAAAGTTAAAAGAAATTATTGTCCAGTCGGTATAACTGCAGCATTGAGTGTTCAAATAACGCAAAATCATTTCGCGAAACAACGAAAGAAGTTGGTGCAATCCCATAGTCCATCTTCGGTATGAAGTCGCACTGCGCAGAGACGAAACCGAGTCCAGAGTTCGCGAAATGTAGCAAAATGTCTTTACCTTTTACCAATACATATGCAATATATTTATAGACTCTCTCGTAGAAAAATTCTCTCATTAATTACTTCAATAGCGAATTTAAAAAAAATTATGCCTACGAAACACACAAGAGAATTTAGACATTCTCATGAATTTGTCTACATAATGGGCTTAATTGAGATTATCAACAGATATTTTGCACAGCACGGAAGGCTGCAGAGGCATAACGAAGCGCCGGGTATTGCTACCTGAAGTGCCAAGACAACAACACCAACTGCCTCGCTGTTGTACGAATTCGCCCAGTTGGACAGAAGCGATGGTGCATCTTGAAGCCTTGCGTTCCCTGCTATTTCATTGCTATTTTTTTGCAGATCCGCGTGAAAAGAAAGTGAAATTTGGAGAATTGAAGCACGGCCTCTTTGTGCCAATCAAATTGTTCAGCAAAAAACCACTGGAAAGGGAAAACGAGAAATCCGACAACATCGCAACAGCATCCTTCGCTCCACTCAGAAAATGGCCAGGGAGACATCTGCACCTGCCGAGGAACAGGAAGCGGTATCTGATGTCTACAGAGAAACTCCCAAGTGGTAATAATGTAAGTGCCAGGCAGTTGAGCGACAAGGTTAACCGCATCCGATCGATGCTCTAAACAACAAAATTGTGACGATTACCTCTCATTCCCCACTTCCATGAGTCAAACAGGAAGAGAGGCTGCCACCGCAAACCATGCCGCTGTCGCTACTTTCACGATAAATAATAGAGAGCGAAAGGTCGAGATAAATTTCTCTTAGAAATAGTCTTCAGTAATATTTGTGAATGACAGCCGAGAAATGTGCGCAGTGTCTTCAATTTTGAACAAGCGCAGCACTGTCTTTCCGTACATATCATGTTCAAGTGTGAGAGTGGAAAGTGATGTCTTTGTACTTGAAGAACTGGAATTTTTGACGCTAGCTTTCACAAGTTTCTCTTTCATTCGTTAATCCGTGTTGAATAACATTAGCACCTAGTGCCGTTACTACGCAGTCAACAATGATGTTCTTCGCAGTAGCCTTGACCCAAATCCTTAGGTCGGTAGGCAGGATACAAGCAAATTAAATTTACACCTTTAACCCTTTTACTGCCCAAATTTTGTTTAACGCTAAAATGGAGAGTAATCTCGAGTTTCTCATACCCCATAGTTTCCTTTCAATTTTTTCCTATGGATTTAAGACCAAGAGTCTTTCCCTCACCTATCCTTAAATTTAGAGTTTCCATTCCAGGGTTAATATTGTAAATAATTTTCAGGTTCTTCTGACAGGAGGAGTGTGCTGAATTGTTCCAAGAATGTGTATCAGATACGACACAAGTTCAGTTAAGAGCTTCATTTTCACATCACTTCTGCGTTGCGGACTCGATTCAAGCGATTCATTGTCCCATTCTGGCGTGCACAACTCCAGCCCAGCGGCTGCCCTCGATGCCGAGCCCTGCAGAAACCACAGCTCTCCAGCGCTCGTAAATGGACAGCGTCTACGGCACCCTGCTAATATAGGACTCATTTTCATAGGAATACATCGGGCATAGCCTCATGACTCTGAACAGTCCTACAGAAACAACAGAAGTTCTTCCGTGTCTTTTCACGCCTCATCTCCGTTCGGGCCGAAGAACACTACAGACCCTCACACCTCAGCCCAGACTCGTGTGCGGCCTGTCAGGCCGCAAAACCTTTGCCCTCTCTTCACACATAAAAAAGACTACAAAACAGAGACCATGATATATTTTATTATGCACAAATAATTATAAGTCATATATGTAGTTTGAATAGTTTAAAAAACTGAGAAATCTAAACCTAAACAAGTTACGGTGAAAATTGAATACGAGGTAAAATCTGAAGTTACATCCACTACTTCAGCTGGAAAGAACTAATATTTATTAGTGAGTTACATACTGGTGTATATATACCTTCAAGTTATCATAATCAAAAATAACCATGGAAAATATGATGCTTTCTATTATACGACTACTACGCGTTCCCCACTAGCCGTTGTATACACATATACTTAATACTTCTTCTCCGTCAAGCACTGAAGAAACCGGCGCAAGATAGATCACAGCAGAATTCAATATGCTTATTCAATACTGCCATTTGTGAGAACATTTTTGCAGCAGTTACGATAACATATCATGTCAAATAACACCACTTCACGCTTTTGAGAACGTTAAACATCATCAAATTCAAAATAAACCGCAAAAATACCAATGCTGGAGTAGCGTTCTCACAGACACTGGACGAATATACAGTGCGTTCAGTTACCAACTCTAAAGCGAGTCGCAAACCCCAAGTGCTTCAAATCATCGTATGTTCGTCTCCGTACAACACAAGCCGTCCTTTCTTATACATAGTTCGGATACCCTAACCTCCATACCATGCAGTACGGGAAAAAATTATGAATATGGCAAAAGAAATCTTGATGCGGCAAGATTACTATGCCACACTATAGAATTAGGTAATGGTAAAATTTGCAAATCTGAAAAACTGGCTCTATCAAATGAAAAAGTGTGCAAACAGCCCAGAAATTTGATTCAGTCGTTTATGGTTGAACAGAACGCATTTTAAAATACATTATTTCCCTGAATTAGATTTCATAAAAATCGATACACAGCAGCGCAAGATTTTATGAAGGAATAACTTGAGTTTATGATGACATCAAAATTGGGGCATTACAGCAGCCATTAGCCTTGTCATGTATCATGAATACCAATGAGATTAAAACGATCGAACATGGCATTAACCGGCAGGCCTCAGGAGTCCCTTTGTTTATAAACGAATTTTTTCGCGACCACTCGTATAACGTTGGAAAAGTTCCGCAATATTTAGTTCAGGATAACGAATAAAAATAAAAGCAGGTGAGAATTCGGGACTTACTACAGAGGTCACGCGACAAACACTAGCGTCTGATGCACGAATGACTCGAGAAGAACACAATGCTCTCAAGTCAAGAAAATCACTAAGTAAACGAATCTCAACAGAGTTAAATTATTGAACTTTTCACAAGACAATAAGTTTTAATCTCACTTCAGCGTAGCGTAACATTTATTCGACTATTCATGTAATAACTTAACTACACATATGTTCATAACACTGACAGAGGAGAATTGAATGGGTTTCAACAGAAATTAAGCGGCAGAGCGTTGTACAAAACATGTTCGAATGAAGCGCGTATCATTATTCAATTCGGCTCCATTAATTTTTGCAGACACTGTATTTCCTATATTTTTTATTAAATATCCGCATTTACTTTTTGCTGACGTCAAAGTACGCAAGAAGCTTTATTAATGTTACCTGATCCTTCACATAGATGTTCTGGAGCAGCACGACGCTTAATTGCAACAGCAGGAACTGGTATTCATAATTAAATTAACCGTGTTGACGTCTTCCCGCTGCTCGCAGCATTGCCAGTTCGCGAGTCGGTGATGGACGGAAAAGAAAGTGTGACGAGAGGACGCTCTTCGTTACAAAAGCGTCCCGGTGTTGCCTTGTGGTGCTGTTTTGGACACCAGCTTGTAAATGAGTAGCAACAAAACAACCACTCAAATAAGAAACAATCAATTTACCTACACACGAACATAGCCCATCAACATCACAGCACGCACAGAAGCATTAGCAATTCCTTCCACATACGATACTGGATATTCCCAATAGAAGACTGAAGCAGACAAGACAAATCAGGACGTCGGTTGCACGGCACACCGTCCTCTTCTCTCAAGAGAGCGCAAGGAGACGAAAAGATCGCGTCTACCATTCCGACCAAGTAAAGAACGACTCGCTTGTAATAGGCGGTCACCGTTATGAGGCTGGTGGCTACGCTGACGGAGGGAGAAACTGTCGGACACAGTTTTCGGGAAGAGATCGAGAGTCCCACCGACCCTTGCAGTTAACGCCTGCAAAAACAATCGCGTTTCGCTCAATCTTAAGACTGATAACGTAATAACAATTTTAAGGTAATTTAAGTAATAATTGCAAATTTAGAGCTGAAACAGTATAATGGATTAACGAAAAAACGGTTAAAACCGGACTCTGATAAACCAAAAACAAAACGATTTCCGAGTTGCAGACTTAAAAATCTTGGCGCAAATTTTACGAACAAAATTGACATGTCTTGACCAGCCCTTACACTTTTTCTTGCATCACAAAAAAGAGCGTTCCTTAAGATAGTGATTCCTTGACTATGAAGAGGCGTCCAAGCCATTTCGCCCCCGAATAGCACGATAAAGCTGGAGCATAGGGCAGGACCCTGTCGGCAGGACGGCGGCGCCAGGCGGTGGGAGGCGAACTTCCGAGATCTGGGGTCACTGAGTTGTAACTCATCGATATTACACCGAGTAACTTGGCTTTCATTCAATTTCTTAAGTAAAAATTCATGCAACTTCTTAACCAAGTTTTAACCTATTTTGTTATGCTACAATTACTATCAGAAATATAAATCACACCTAAATTCTTCACAATTTCCAGCTTCTTATTCGAGAAATGTTTCATAATATCTTCAATAGTGAAGGGAATAATTTCCCATAACCTTATCAAAGGTCAACGAGTACAGTTGATGTTACACAACGTCCAGCCTTACATCAACAGTGGAGTATCTAACTGCATAATTTTTACTTACATTTCAGAAGAATTCATAATCCCTCACGAAAATCAGTAATTTTTCAACTAACGCCCGTCACTCGTTTCTCAACAGATTTATCACCAGGCGCAAGTCGTCCCTGCCTCACAGGTAACACTCGTTTGGCTTCCATTGAACTCGGCATTCCGCTCGCCACGAAATCTCTTAATAAGCGAACGGAAGGCAACGTTATGAAACGAAAAATAGAGGGGCAGCTTGAAGGCAGGCACAGATTTGACCCTAATACCTTGACGTATTGGAACCTCGAGCCCGATCACTGGCATCACCTCTGTCGCCCACGACACCTCCGTCATCACGCCGACACGCCGCACAGCACTAGCTCAGTCGAACCTTTACGTAGGAGCCTCAGCATTACCTATAATTTTGGCCGCCCCAGCACAGATATCGTCGTCAAATAATTGATCAACAACGGGGCGGCGAAAACTTGAGACTTGGGAACTAAGTTATGAAAACGCGGCTACTGAGGAAGGTCGAGTCGCTGATTCGGCCCGAATGTTTGTGCAGCCGTCAGGTGTGGCACAGTCGGGTTGTGAAGAGATAATGAACGGGTGTCTGCAATGGCATCCATTTCATATAATTAGTCCAATAAGTATGCTATTGCTGCACCGCTATTCATACTATTGTTGAAAGTATTCTATTGCAATATGCTTTCCATGCTACTATTGTAATAATTATTCTATTGCTGTACCCGTTTTGTACCATTATTGTAATAAAAATTCTATCGCTGCATCCATATTGTACGCAGCTATATCCCCAAACCAGCAATAATCTCATCCTGCAAGGATCAAATTCGGTTCGAAATGAACGAAATATCGCGTAAACAGTCGTTCATATTTTGAGCACTACTGTGCACATTTATCCTAGTTCCGTAAGGAACAGTAGGAATTCAAGACCAAACAGTATTGACTCTACCGCTCAACTAGCGGGACCGCAGGGCGGAGGCGGGGGCACACCGAGATCGGGCGGCGCAGCGAGCTGCCGTCTTGCGAGTAACACCGACGCACTTGACCACGTGGGCCTAGGGAATAAAACAGACCGGTCGACGCTATGAAAATTTCATCATTTGATATTTTTCCCGCAGGCTTTCAACATAACTCAGTCTCTAGTGCATATATTAATGAGTTTGTACTTCCGCTCGTTCGGCCCTTCTTTCCATGTGCCGCTTGGAGACGGTATCATTTTTTATCCAAGGGAGTGGGCACTGTAGTCCTTCGTAATGAAGGAGCCTTGGAATGTTAGTTACAAGTCGCAAAAAATATATCATCAGCATCATTGAGCAAATTCTACTTCCAACTTGAAACAGGAACGATTCAGCTCCCATGGAACCGGATGACTTAATGGCAGCTTTTCAAGTAAATCTCAGGGCTATTATAAAAATGGTGTAATGCATCCCATCTCTAGCATCTTGTGCATCACATTCAACGAGTCTTAAGAACACCGCACAGGAGTAGTGCATGTCGCCTGAAGACCATCGACCTGCTCCGCCACGAACCAAGCGTTCAAGCCCGAACAGGCGCGCCAAAGGCCGCGCGTGCCACAGGAGCACACTTCACGTGCCACCCTTTGTGCATGTCGGTTTACCTGAGCAGGTGATAAACAAGAGGGCTGAGGCACAGCTGAGGTCGGGGGCTTTGGCAAGTACACAACCTCAGGTAGTCAGTGCACGGCGATCACATCAAGAATTAGTTGAAGTTGTCAACCTGCACTCCACACTGCCTGGCCACCCCTCACTCCACACTGCCCGGCCACCCCGCACTCCACACTGCCTGGCCACCCCGCACTCCACACTGCCAGGCCACCCCGCACTCCACACTGCCAGGCCACCCCGCATTCCACACTGCCCGGCCACCCCGCACTCGACCTGTCAGTATTGATAATTTTGGGTAATGAACGAAAGGGTGAGACACGCAACCCTCCGTCCCGGCAGAAACTCATCAAAATGACGAGTTTGTTTTTATAAGAAATAACGCTCCCCCAACGATGGTGTTCTCGGTAAGTTGGATTCCAAGGAGTCATTGCAACACCAATTCTTGAAACTTTGTTCAAATATGAAATTCTTTTTCATTCACAGTATCTCTGAGCGTGTGTGCCGAGATACACAGAATCGAGGAACTGTGAGGAATGAGGACCAGGATTAATCTAAAAACTAAACTTCTTGTTCAACTTTCCGGGCCCATAATGGAATAGATTGAACTGATCACCTTTAAATACACCAAAGCAAACACGTTTGAAGTACGTGACGCACGATCACGTGTGTGTCCGCTGAAAAATGAAATAATTTTGCTCGTATGTACATCTACACCCAAACACACTCACGTAAATACATAGACAGCTAATTCCCACGAGAATGTAGGATAGCACCAAGCCTCCCTCCGACGACACGATGAGCGCTGCTCGCTCGACTGCTGCACTCGAGAGGAGTTCGGTCATTCTTTAGCAAAATAAGATAGTTTCCTCAGAAAAGTAAGATGTCCTGAGATAGGTTTGACGTGTTTCTTGTAAGGAACGAGAGAACTGAGAAATTTCTCCCGCAAGTAATACATCTCTCTAGCACCACGGCAATCTACAGGGTACCCCTAAAGAATTACAAGCTTTTACAATTTGTGCTTCACATTAGAATGTAGACATAAATACTAATTAATTTGCAGTGCGCATGTGTACAGTTTTACGCACGCACGTGTTTTTCTGATCGTCAGTGAACAAAACCAATCAAAATTGCTTCCAAAACAAAATCTCCTAAAATCATTTCCTTTCAAAACCGCTTGAATGATAGACATTCACTCAAAAAAGCAGCTGAATGTGCCTCGTAAAGTAGTGTACAATGGATGAAAACCATTTACAGATAGAGGTGCAACCTTCAGGGGAGCCCATCCCTGGACGAAAACGTTCTCTTCGTACTAAAATGGTTATGAAAAAAGTCAAGAAGAGAAGGACACGAAATTCTCGCAGATGCGTCATCTAGAAATACAGCAAAACGCTAGATATTCCAAGCTCATCAGTGCACAGAATATTTGAGCACGACTTTGGGTTAAGTGCGTAAAGAAGCAGCACCTACAATTACTTATAGCAGCTTCCAAGAAGAAACGGTATGACGAGGGCAGAATAATGACGGTCGAGATTTAGCAGACCGTTGACACTGTCTTCATCTGGTCTGGCGAGATCTTCACAGTGAAGGTTGTCTTTAACTCGCACGTTTTCGAAAAATACTATAAAAATCATTGACTTTCAATAAAGCAGGAAGTGGTTAAAAATAAGTTGTGAATACCTGTCTACACGCCTACAGAGATCTGGTTTCATGCAGGTAATTTCATGAAAGTAAAATACCCTGTCGAGTAGAAGAGATATTTCAAAGTATTATCAACTTGCTTCATTCATCTTAGCGACAATTCTATTCAAATGAAAATCAAACAAAAGAAAATAACCATTACTTTTTCACTCTCCTAGCCAACACGGGCACACGCGCTAACACACTCATACAGACGTACACACACAGGTCCAGCACCACGCACATGACCCAGAACAGGAAAGGCTGCGTTCCATTCAACGTTATGCCACTGCCCAGCTGTGCTGTCTCAGCCTCGCCTGAGCGCACAACTGGCGAGCACCAGGCACGGTACATGCACCACTGACGATCACCAGCTACAAGTGCACGCATCACTGAGGAGCACCAGTCACGACTCGACGCACTACCAGCAAGCACCAGTCACGGCTGCATGCCCCACTATCCTCGTTTGCAGAAAAATTCTCCCAATATTCATAAGGAAGGATTCAAGAAAGTGCACTCCATTTGTAATTAAATAATTCGACACAAGAGACACTTGCACGCGCACGAATTTCCAGCGAGTGTCACGTAGCGACGGCAAATTCAATAGTTCCAGTACACCACACTTGCGCATGCGCTTAGCAAACGTTTTTTTGTCTCGAAATTACTGAATCACAAACAGTGAGTACAAGTTTTTGGACCCTTCTGTACTTAGAGGAAAAGACCGTAACACTCTCATACCATCAGGAATGCCGCGGCTGACGCTCGTCATGCAGTGTTACCTCACGTGGTGCCAAAGGGACACGCCGCCGAGAGTGAAAGGTTGAGCAGCTCGCCGGGCGCATACCCCGCACAGCCGAGTGCCCTACATAGCGCGCATGGACGACACTCAATTCAAGTATGCCCATAAACCTCACACATGGCAAGCTTGAGCATGGCTCACGTATATCATTAGATCTAACACGGTTAACGCGGGTGCTGTCAATAACAAAACCAACAAGGCTGTGATAAGGTGTATCGTTCATGGGGCTAATACGTCTTATGAATTTCTTAGTAAGGCTAACACGAGTTATAAATGTGTTGGCATGGGTAGCCAGAGTATTGGATTAATTCCTGAGGCTAAAACACATTATCAATTAATTACTTAAGCCCCCACTTCACCCTCAGCAACAGCGCACAAGCTTAGGATCATCCATGCTGCGTCGACGTTCCAATGCATGAAGGTTGACTCACCGCAGTCAGTTACATGCGTGCTTTCAAGCTCCCCATGAACACGAAATGAGGTCTGAAGAGAGCGAAAAGCAGGAACCGTTTCGTATGAACTATAGAGAACGGGGAATTTATGCACATTTTAAGTTTCCACGCAGGATCCACTGCGCATAGAAACAGCAAGTCAAGAATTAAGAAGAAAAAAACGAAGAGATAACGAAGAATGTGTGAAAATTGAAAAAAAGAGAAGTGGGCACCAAAGACAAGCCCCGAAGGCCTCGTTCAAACTGAGGTAACCTAACAGTGCCCTCCTGAAGACGCCAGTCCCCATACCATGGGATAGACAAACGTAACTAACTTTTGCCTAATGCCTATCCTATACCCCCTGAGGGGGACTCACACCAGTACGTGCTTTCTCAACCGCAAGGCGCATTCTTGATAAGTATTATTTCCACTCGTAGTTGCACACCTCACGTCAGTATCTGCGATACTTTGACATTGAATAGCGCACATGGACTCTTACTAGTCACATGATTCGTAGCAATAAGAGGGTCAATGACCCGTGGCAACAAACGCGTCTGAAGAACTCTTCTAAAACCCGCTCCTGCGTCTACCCCACACCAGAAACAGCGCCAATACTGCGCCGCGCTGCTGTATTGCGTAACGTAAATGCGTAACGCGTGGGAGAGCAAGCTGACCGCACTGCCGCGTTACGCAGCAAACGAGCCAATAAAGCGACGCGCTACAGCAGGCAGCTCATGAGGACCCCGCCCCTAGTGCCCTTGTGCTACGGTCGTCGCCGCCCTCTGTCTTTTCTTCTGCTGGCGCGGGTGGTCACTTCGAAGAATAGGGTATAGCGGGACTCGATGCTGTGTGGTGTTCTGATTGTACCCGTACCGTGGGGAACTGAAATTGTGAAGACCGTGTACTGAACTGGAACTGTCGTGATCCCCTGTTGTGTGTAGCTTATTTCTTTTCTTTCCCTTCTTGCAATCATTACTGTGCTTGTATTGTGGTATCATGGCACAAAGCTCCACCCACCTTCAAAAATGACGTACTTATTGCTCGCATCAGCCTTTGATTGAGGTACCTTAAGCACACAAAAGAACCACACTCGACTGGCATTCGAGGAGTAAAAATTAAGCTCGTTGAGACTACGATAATAATGAATATTTAAATGGGAAGGTCGTACTGAGCAGCAGTAATATTAAATTCCATGGCTTGAAACGATACGTACCGGATACCTAAAACCTGAATTATTGAGAGCAACGAATATGATCACAACGAAAGTGTGGACACCAACACCGTATTGAACTGGTGTTGTTTGGTACCAACACTGTAATGAACCGGTGTTTGGTACCAACACCGTATTGAACTGGTGTTGTTTGGTACCAACACCGTATTGAACTGGTGTTACCAACACTTTTTGGAACAGGAATAGATTTCTACCAACCCCAGTTTCAATGCTAATTTGCGTTGGTGGAATAGAAGTACTAATGCATACACAGCAGCGCATCAGTACTTCGAACTATGTCGCGCTCAATAAGATTAGACCATTTTGTGTTCACCTTAGAGATCAGGAAATCTACGTACAACGTGTGTTCCCGAACAGGCTAAACTGTACATCGAAAAGAGTTCAAAATTAAAAGGAAAAAATGAACTAAGATAACGAAGACGATGTAAAATAACAAGTTAAGTGCACGAACGATAGCAATTCTAAAAGCCTTTCTATGGCTGAGATAACCTAACATGGCCCATAGCAAATGATAGACAAACCTAACCCTACTGACTATCCAATGTATCTTGGTAGGTAGCAGTGCTGGAGTCAACAATTTCTGCCACAGTCATCACTCGCTCTTGAAAAACGACATAAATTTAACATACTGATACTCGTCACTCTTAAGCTCACTTATATCGAAATACATTCAGCCCCACTTAATATCTGCGCTCGATATACACTGCATTTTCCCATACCAAACCCTCCCTCTCAAAATGGAAACTAGTTTCACTCTAAGAATTTTGTCTATTCGTACACATGTTGCTCAAATCATTCGTCCGCAATAATAGTTATCATTCAAAAACCGCTGTAGTGCGTACATTGCAAGTGTAATCGGGAAAAAACATTTCCCTACCTTTATTTCTTCAATGCTCAGCCTTCATTAGAGCACCATTTTTCAAGTTAACAACTTATCATTTCCAGTTACTAGTATATTCCAGCTATTCCCAACTGTGGTACAAAATAACTACCCTCAAGTCACACCTGAAGATTTCGACCCGAACGCAGCAGAAATGCAAACCAGTTTCGCGATGCTCACAGCACTGCACCTCGTCCTGGAAAACAAGTCCGTTCGTTTCACATCACCCGCACCATTTTCGCAAATCACTGATATAACCGACTTCTGCATCACTTTACGAATTGACAAACAGAATATTCAACTATGATTCACTAACTTCAGCTCGGGCTTGTCTCCTAAAGGTTTAGTAGGATACATGTCTCGACCGTCAGTGTCGTGTTTGCTAGTAACTTTTTCATTTCTTCACTACCGAACATGAGCAGGCCTATTTGTAAATGTCAAACTTTAGGACTTGAATAATAAGGCATAAGAATATTCAATGTTGCAATTTCGTGTCTCGACTTCGCAGGAGACACACAATTTTAATCCTGTCCTTCTTTCCCCCTTCCCACAGCAGGATAAAATGTTCGCTATTAAAAAAAACGAGATGAAACAGAAACCCACTTCAGGCCTTGAGATTCATGGCAATACAATAAAAACAAAAACCATTAAAAATCCTGCACGTGACATTATTTATAACGTTCTCTGAGTTACAAAAACTGACAAGAAAAAATTTGGAGAGACACATTGGCACTCGGAGCAAGAACCAATCACGGACCGGGACAGGAAGTGCGGGCCAATCAGCTGGAGTGCCCACGCCGTGCCCCTGAGTGCCACGCTCCTGCGAGCGCAATCCAGAGATCAACGTGACTTAGAAAATACGTAACGTAGCACTCCGAAATTGAAGGCGCTCGCCTTACGCAATCAACTCCCTCCGACCCTCGCTCTATTCCATTCAAAGCCCCCACTCCCGCGCAACACCCCTTCCCTTTAAAAAATTAAAAAAACGGTGCATTGCGGCGCGGCATTCGGCGAGTTGCGTCTCTGGTGGCGCAAGAAGCGCAGGACAGAGAGCACCAGCAGCGTCGCGAGATTCGTCCGGGGGAGAGGAAATTTCCGAAGTGCAGCGAGACGACCGTTTTTTGTTGTTCTTTCGAGGTACTGAAGGCTTTCAATAGATGGAAGTGCGGATAACTCCAGGTTTGTACCATCAATAGAATAGCAAATACAACTGGTAAGAAGCCTCCAAAAAATATATGGAGGCATTGTATATCGTACTCGCATAGAAAATTTGTAAGTTTCTCTTTCATTTTCTATTGACATGGATAAAAATGAAACATATTACTTGTCGGAAAGAAGTGTTTTGTGGTCGTTCATCAGTCCGAACGACATCTGCTAAAAAATTACATTCTTTTCCGAAGACATTACTCCGAAAAAAATATTCACGTGACATTTCCATACGTAAGCAGTTACAAATAAACATACCAGTAACTATACGAACATCAAGAAATAAATTTCTCAAGTGAAGTCCTTAAGCATCAACGATATTCACGCAGGAATTAGGCTGCACCATACACTGGTGAGCAATGCAAAATTAGAAAGGAAAACAAAATACGTAACATTAATCTGAAGAGCAAATATAAACTAAATTATTAGCTTCACCGGTTAGGTTCGTAGGTAGAGACGCCTCACACTAACTCAAGTCCACAAAGTTACTGCCGGCAACAGACTGTCAGCTTCCAAAAGAGAAGTTCGTTAAGTCTCCACACACCTGAGCTTCGTCAACGAGCATGGCAACACATGTTGCCTGTGCTTCGTCAACGAGCATGGCAACACATGTTGCCTGTGCTTCGTCAACGAGCATGGCAACACATGCTGCTTGTGCTTCGTCAACGAGCATGGCAACACATGCTGCTTGTGCTTCATCAACGAGCATGGCAACACATGCTGCCTGTGCTTCATCAACGAGCATGGCAACATGGCTTGAGCTTTATCAACTTAGCGCCACGGGTTGACTGAGGTGCACCAACGATCGTAGAAATAACACCGTACACCACAACACTCGCCACGACCGAAAACAAGAGCGCAAATGAAGGTAGGTGGTGTTCATTTGCCGTCTGGACACTCGAAATATGTTCCACACCCGTGCTGTTAGATTTAGATGCGTTTATTTGTACTGTACTACACATAACATGTTAATCTTTAAAGACGAAATTATTTTGGCAGTAGAGCCACGTTAAGCTTCGTAAAAAGAACGCGTTGCAGCCTGATGAACAAGGCGGGGTATGAGGCAGAGTTCAACTTTGCACGAACAGCCAGCCGCTGCCTTACGACGATTTAGTCCTCTGTGGAGTTGAAGGGTGGAGTGCGTAAACGTCAACGACGCAGGCACACACACTCGCGGAGGCTCATTAGGACGCTACTGCACTACCGCGATGCGAGGTGCTGCGGAGGTGACGGTGAGGTGATGCACAGCGTGATGAAGAACACCGCGATGTCAACATCTACTCTTCTCAAACTATGTCTACCCTTTTACGGTAATGTAGATGTGTATTAATTTGAACAGAGAAAGAGAAAAAATACCCATTTATGGGATTTATTCATAAGTGTTCTGATAAAAGATGATTATCTCTAAAATTTAATTGAAATGGAGCTAAAAGGCCTAAAAATTTAGCATCCCAGTCAAGACATGCTTCCAATAACAGCCAGCGGAGCAATTCAGAGAACGACAACGTGACGTAACGCGCACGAAGAAATAAGAAAGAAAGCAATCGGTCTCGCGATCCTGCGCACGGTGCTGTCCGTACACCTGGCGATCAGGGCCTGGTGAGCAATTCATAGAATATATTACACTTTTACCCTCATACCATGATAAAGAATGTTATCAATGATAAATTAAAATATTATATTTTGTATTTTGTACGTGAAACTTTTCACGGTCCGTGGATAAAAATCGAGCAAAACTTCCGACTGAAGACAAACGATACGACTTCATTTCATGTAAAGAAAATTCTTATCATTACTTTAAACGCTACAAAACCTCACACGGAATTATCGAGGGTAGGAAGACAGCAATTGCGAGCATTCATTCGTTATCAGCAGTAAAAACGATAAGCCAACCGTCGGAATGAAAAATCCGCTACGAATGCCTTCCATTAGCACCATAAAAATAAGCACTAGAGGATACTCATACGCAATGTGACATCAAAATTGTTTTGGCGCGCTTATTGCTCTAATGATAGCGAGCTAAAATAAAGGCTGAACAACAGAATTTGTTACACGAAGCATACAAGAACAATTATACATATATATTAGTTTAGGAATTAAAAATACTTATTTTGCTGCAATAATGCCTACATATGAGAGTCGATTAACTTTGCTGCTCCCTGTTTTCCGAGGAGTTTGCTAGGAAGTCTTCCACAATTCCTGACGGAGTAGAAGTTACAACAAATTCCGAAAAAAAATCAAGGAGCCAAGTTGAACAAAATTCCAGCTTTGGATGACAGTTTCCACATATTGCGAGAAGTGAAATTTTCTACTACGTTCAACATATTTCTTTCTAATATTTTTTGTGTTCTAGAAATACCTTCAATCCTTGAAATATAAATTTATACAAGAAATTTAATTGAAAGTCTGCCACAAGGAAGGAATTCGCTCGAAATGTATTACGAATAATGAATTTTACATAAAATTCCTTCGAAAATGATATCCATCACTACACTCCTGCTAGCCTTCACAGATACCATTAACACACGTGATAAAAGTTTAAATTTCTCGCATGAGGAAGCGAAGATAAAATCAAGCCAAGACGACACGAAATGTGACACCTGGGGGTAGATGACCAGCTCAAAAACTAAGGGAACAAAAATATAAAAATCGTAATACAACACACACAGCCTGGTACACAAACGACTCCTTGTTTGTAGGAACACAGAGCACGCTTGTGTGTACACACGGCCTCATGCTGCCACGGTCCCAGAGACCGTGCGTGCGTGTGTGCGAGAGTGCAGGTTACCACCAGGCGCTCCACATCTCTGTCTCACTGGAGAGATACGGTGTGTCGCAATGCTGCAGACTACGGCCCACGTGACCACTTGAGAGCTGCAGGGCTGTCAGACTTCGTCACTTCTAGACTTTACAACATGACTTGGAGAGCTTAACGTCAAAGTTTAAATCCAAAACACAAACCTTGAGTTTAACAAGGCAATAGAATCGAACGCTTCGTCCAGGTTCAGACCGGCGAAAGTGAAGAATTTGATCGCAAGTTTGGGAGTGTTGAAGAGGAAATTGAGATGTTTTAGCCAAATTGAAGTACCAGAATGTGAATGAGAAAATAAAGTAATTGTTAAGTGAAGCACCGTACTTTATTTAACGCTCACTGAAATAAAGAGCAGCCAAACTGAAACTGAAGGTTGCTTCAGATCTTGAGTTCGAAATAAAATGACTGGTAAGCCGTCAAAGTTTTACAGGACTTTCTGTGAGCGGCTCAAAGTTCAGAGGAGCATAGAATCTAACGCCGTCTAATACTTTAGCATTCAAACAACTTGACTAACACGATGTTCTTTGATATCTAAAATTAAGTCTCAGAACTCATCTCCTGGCACCTGAGTATAATCGTTGTGCGACGGTACAAAACTTGGGTACAAACCTGAGCGAGCAACTAGGCTTGGTTTTAAATTCATATGTTATTTTTCCAATATTTTCTATACTATTAACATGGTAAGTAAATCGAGCGAAGTAAACTCGATTTTTATGATTTTTATAAGGAGACATGAAAATAATAAAACTATATTTCCGTTAATTCGAGAAGAAAGTACCACTGGGTCTTCATAGGGAGAGAAAAGAATGTCAGCCAGAAAACGGTAGCTTGATTCTTCACGTAATCGCTGAACAATAAGGTGTCTAAAGGGCAGGAAAACTATAAGGAAGACCTGAAACAACGGTGCACCAACAATGGAAAGATACTATAAAATCAGCCAGCGCTAGCGAAATTAAAACACGCGTTGCCAGTAAACCAGTTCACTCGGGCCCTGGGGCATGCGAATTTCTGGTCATGAAACAAAAATAACGACTTTTAAAGGGGTTTCAAGTCGAGCAAACTTGAAACAGCGGTTGAGTCGGCAGCGACGTATAACCGCCGCTTCACAAACTCTAAGCATTGTTCCATTCTTCTAAAGAGCGTCTCAGTACGCTGACATGATGACTTAGAACCGCTATTCAGGAGCCTGAAACGGTTGGGAAGCACCGCCATGCAATGAGGGCAGTTCAAAGTCAGAAAAGGGCATCCAACGACCCGGCCCGTAGACGAGCCGGATTTCGCACCGAGTCCAAATGACGGGTAAGAATGTACTGGTATCCAAAGGCCAAAACTTTCCGAGAATGGGCCGACCGCACTTCGTGGTAAAATATATCCTTAGTTTAGTTCTCAGGATCCCACAGGTAATAATGCTACCAATCTATTCCTGAAAGAATATCCCTATCGTACTTTCGAGAAAATTAATTTTATGTAAAACTTCCGGTCCATAGTTCGGAGGGGGATGACCTCAAAAAGTTATTAATTCCAACACAGTTAGCAAACTACTAGTACATTGTTAGGTGTTCGATGCCTTGTAACTAGTGACGCGTGAGTGGAGTGAGGAATGTAAGGTTTGAGCTTCCTTATCCAGATATGCACTCCGTGATTTCACAAAAATCCACTTTGGAGAGCCAAGATTAATGTTTCAGACTCAAAATCAATGAAGTGGATGTTTCATCCTGGCATTGCATACTTGTTTCGGATGAAACTAACATCAGCTGCACTCAAATTCGGGCTTTCGCGGGAGACACGACGTTGATTAGCGTTTAACAATACAGGGCATCGCCAAACAGTTTTACCACGGCTTAATCGTCCATTTAGCGTTCATGACATATGGTGTAACTTGTTTTCAATATTCGCAACGAATTTCATCAACGGACTTGTATGTTACTTGTTCCACGAAGCTTAAGACAATATATTTAATAGTACGAGATTGTACAAGATATTCAATCGTGGGATATTTCTAAGAAGTACTCTATGATCAATTAAAGTGCGATCACACTTTTTACGAAACATTGTAATGGATGGGCCGAAAATGGCAGCGAGCTACAAAACCGAAACTCGTACGAGAAGTCATAAAAAAATGAAATCGCTCCAAAGCGAAGAAGGTTTGAAAGATTAATGATAACATGCAATACCAGCTAATCAATGGCAAAATAACGGCACATTTTGTCAGTACTTTGGTAGGTGCTAGTCGGCCGGAAAATTACAAGTTCTCCTGCAGGGCCGAGGCAGCCCGCAGCGCCTGATGCAGTCTAACAGCGGCAGACGCCAACCTTGGCATGCAAGACCTCGTGGTAGCACTCAATTAACACTTTAATTGTCTCGTTCTTTTTTAACGAATAGAAGAAAAAGAGTACATCTGCAGAAATAGATTCATTATTTTCCGAAAAACTAATGACAGTCTTATAAATTACACCAAGCGGCGGTCGCTCGTGACAATACCCTGCATTGAAAGAGTCGAGAAACTGACGACCAACCAGTCTACTTTTGCATATTCATGACACGCTAAAAGAACTAAAAATTAATCAGATAATCTAAAACACAAACAACAAAAATAAAGTGTGCAGTCGCGGGCGAAACTCAACTTCAAAGTTCTTAATTAGTTCCATGTTAAAAGTTGGCAACTAACTAAAGAAAAGGCTTCAAATTTTGAGGTAATATTTTCGATAAAAGTGAAATTTGATCAGGTTTTTGGGGCACGAAGAAATCCCCTGTGTTTCTCAATTGAATTAGCTGCTTTATAGTACACTCATTTTAATATAAATAGTAGCGTAAAATATTTTAAAAATTCAAGTTTTCAGAAGGGACATGATTCCATTAAGAAGTCAAAACTTCAGAAGGAACATAATTCAGTTAAAAAATTAATTTTTCTCTCTAAAATGAAAACGTTTGAATAAATTGCATGAAAAGTCTGATCCAAACAAAAGACGGAGACGTCAAGTGCTTCGTCCCACAAAGTTGCAGCCAGAACGGCTTCGCCCAATGACTTGACATCCGCACAGACGTTGTTCACATTTGTATGGAATAACCGCACAGCGAACCAAGGATGTGGCCAAGCAACTTCTGCTTCTTCAAAGGCTTTCATACAACTGGAAACCTTTTTCACTTTAGGGAGAACTTGCCGGTGCACAGTACTATTTTAGGAACATTAGATAACACTTGACATTCAGTGACAGTGAACGCTTCAAGGGACACTAGTTCGTGCAACTAACTTATATTGTTTTATTTCTGTACTAATAGACTCTAGACTAACCATCATCACTAACTCAAAAAATGCAAAATTGAATACTAACTGAGAAACTTCAAATGAAAGAAACGAGAAAGTACAATTTACGTAAGAATTTCATTTCAATTTTCAGATATTTGAAGTCTTAGCACGTAACAAGTAGGCACCACTTGGGCACAAGCCGACACGGCACGGGAGGGACGGGCGGCTGAGGCAGCGCTGGGACGCGCAGACCACCTCGACCACAGCGCTACACCGAGCCTGAGAGCTCGAGTAATGCCTTTACCGTCTAGTTGGATTTCAAAATCCACTTTCATGAGTATGTGGCTAGTCCTTCGTTGCAAGCTGAATGCTGCCTTACCGCCTGAATAATTTGGCCGGTTAAGGGTTAACGCATTAATGCATATCGTACCTTTTTATAGGCGTATGACGGTAATAAAACTAAATAAAAACGATGGTGACAGAAATAAAAGCAACAAAGGACTTATTGATGCACAATGTCTCTAGATTTTGCGACTGGAATTCCATATATGAAGCACAAAAAGGACATAAAACTAACTTACTTTTCAATTTAGGTTCTAGTACTTCATAACTCCTTGCCGTCCTCTTTACGGAATTGCATTTATTTCAGCGACTGGGCGATATTTTACTATCAAATTTTACTTCTGTCACAAACGACTCACAAGCAAGTGTATTCTAAAAAATCCTCAACATTCATTGACAAATAAACTTCATGCATTAACGGGTTAGAGTTGCGAGAGAAGAGTCTATGAAGTGGCCAACACTTCGCGCGTTGCCCCCGACGTACTGCAGCCGGCGGGCCCCGGCGGCGCTGCTGGAGTGCCTCTTGTGTGGCTCGAGCCAAATCCAGGACCGCGAACCAAGTTAAACATGAGCCCGTTAGTGACAGACATTCTAAACATAGCGAGTATTTTATCCATTGTTTTCGGTAAAAATTCGGCAGTAATGGGTTAGGTAAAACAAAATAGAGCGCAGCATTCGAAATTTCCAAAGCATAGCGAGCCCTAAGAAAAATAAATTTTGAATTAAGCGAGCTGTGAAATACGAGAAATTCTTCGTTAAATTTTGGCATTCACTTGCCCATGAGGTTGAGCTGAGGGTCCGAGCAGGGAAATGTGCACCTTCGAATTCATAGGAGGGATTTGTTCACGGAGTGGAAGAGTGTTCACGATTCTGACATATTTTACGTGACGTAGCTTAGAGTAATTCATTCATCAACACTCTCAAGTTGGAATATTTGAATTTTTTGTTTCTTCCAAAGATCACAATTTCGAAAAAAAATCGATCTTAAATGTGTAAACATTACTAAAAAATAAAATAATAGCAAAACTCATGAAGAATCACAAAATTTTCCAATTAAAACAAAACAAGGGAAGAGATCATTCAGCCCCGTAAAGGAAATAACACCAAGTATTATTAACCACTAATATGTTTAATTGAATCACTACGTTCCACAGGTATGGTGAGCCAGGAACTCAATGACGATTAAAGAAATTAAACTTTTTAGTTGAGTGCGAGCGAATGAAGCACACGAAATCCAGACCAATTTTATGAAACAAACCAAGAACACAACACATATTGCAGGGCAGAATTAGGTCACCTCAAGAACTTACAGTTTCCCCACCAACATACATACATACTCGGATGCTCGTACAAGTTTTCAGATAAAAATGTTTTTTACATAAAAATGTAGACATTAAGAGAGCATGAAAAATTCTAAATCGCAGGAAAATTAAGCAACTACGTCTAAGAAGTGCGTTAGCTACGCGACACATCACTTGATTAAGACACACGAAATGCTTTTCTCCACCGCTGTGTCCGAGGGAAAAAACTACTTAGAGAGAACAGGCTCAGCGGAAGTGGCTGCAGGGGGAGGCCGGGGCAAGAATTCAGCAACTTTCTTTGACCTGAGAAGCAATAGAGCAGCAGGGGACTTACAGGGGACTCCATCAATAGAAAAAGACCGGAGGTCCGCAAAAATGGCCGGTCCCACAGCGGTAAGCGGCGGGGGCGTGCGGCCAAAGAAAACTCAGAGGTTCCAGCTTCGGAAAAAATCTCGAAGATTTCTGTTCGTTGCGAATGACCGCTCCAACTGAGTGGTAAGACGGTCAGGCAGCGGGTTGCAAAAAAAAGTCAGTCGTGCAGCCTGAATCATGAGATTTTTGGAAGTGGACTCGGTTTGTTTGACATCACAATTGATGTCATACTTTCGGTGTTTTTCTCAAACCTTTCTCTGGATCATATAAAATTTAACACAAAGGCGAAGAAGGATTTAGCGGTATATTAAAATCTCGCGCCTCAAATTCAACATCACTTAAAATATTCACCCAATTTTGAATTTACTTCAATTCTACCTGAGATGAACATCAAGTTGCGAGTATCAATTTCAGAGAAAGAAGTTCCAAGAAAAACTCGAGACACTCACCAGCACCGGGAGGAGGCAAATGTTCACAGACACGCGCGGCAGCACCACAGCAGCGGCACGTAACAGTCACGTACCTGCACAGAAATCAAAAGGTAATCAGAAATCTTTGAATTTTTTTTAAAAAGGATAACACCTGAAATATCTATGGAAAGCAAACCTAAGCAAACAGTTACACACCATGAAGTAGACCAAAAGTCATCATAATAAATCATGACATTGAGTAGAAAGTTTTCGTTCACAAATGAAATTCCGAGTTGAAGAACAAATATTCGTTTCGAGTCGGCCCAGAGAAATTTTCTGCTTATTGCTCCTTGAAACAATCAAAGAACAAAAGTGCTTCTTGAAAATCTCCAATCATCTAAAAAGAATAGAATTTACGTAAAAATCCTCATTAATTCAGCAAGCATAAATAAGAGGCGATGCAAAAGCGGATGAGCGTTCTGAGGACACTCCCTTTGTGCGGCCGTCCTGGAGGCGGAGGCCTGGACCCTCGCCGCCAATGAAGAGGTCCGACTCAGCAATTTCGAGGCGCTCGACTTCCGCGCACAGAATTGCTTCTCCTAATTTTTGTGATAAAGCTCCCGGAAATGTAATGAGCGAAGAAAATTTTCACCGCCAGCAGAATTATGACAAACACGTGAGTAATCTTCATCATTACACATCGAAAATTTTAATCACTAGCTCCCATAAAAATTATGAGTCTAAGTAACACGAAAAAATTTGATTGAAGGTTAATTCCGCTATCCAATGCACAAACATCATTAAATTGAGAATAAATAAGTCCACTTCGCCCTGAGAAGGCGCCATTGACGCGTGAGGGAGTCAAAGCGGAGCGGAAGGTCCTCATACTAACGAGGTGAGCCGAGCTCTCCTGCCTCACACCGGGCTCCTGTGCTGTCCATTGGCGACAGGTCGCAGAGGATAAATGATTCTTTTTGTAAGCTTTACCTGGTCACAAACACACACGCAGTTAGTTGAATGCCTCGTTGAGAATGAGAGAATAAAGTAAGTTGGGAGAAATTAGAAGGTGTCATGGTTGTAGTAAAAGAAGGGAATATAAAAAAGGAATAAGTGCGCTTGTTCCCACGCGAATTTAACGGTCAAAAACTTGCCTCGGAACACATGCGACGCCTTCCTCTCGCAAATTATTTCCCCCCTAGATTGTTGTGTCAAGAATCTAGGCCACTAAAAAAGTGGGCTGCCGAGACACTGGCATCAAACTGAGACATGTGGAACACTTGAGACCGCTGAGCCTGTATTTCGGAATAAGTACCTCGTGGTCTCAAATCTAGATCTAAACTTAGTTCCACCGAAACCTCGAATGAATCTTTGACGCCATGCCTACTAGGCGGATTTTTTACTACGTGAGCTAACGCCTTAGGCGAGTGTAGTGAAGTACTAGCTTAGAGCAACCATCCAGATGAGGCGCTGTTATGGTCTCAGATTACCGAACATTTACAGGTACTCAAGGTCTTTCGCTGAATGAAAGCGAGATGGTTGATTTACTGTAAAACATTGGTAGACGGCGTAATATTAAACCCCATTGATTTGCGTTCCTGTCTTTATGAGTAGAGAAATTACACCGAACATTGCTCTAGGTTGACCTTTGCCATACACGTCTTTACTATCCCTTGGATACCTTGAAGATATTTGGGCCTTTACGCCCCAGTCACACTGGGGTGCTGCCGCTTTGTGAGCATTGTGTGCCTTCGCATGTCCGCGAGCTGTTGAATGAGACCGTTTTCCTCTGCTTTTTGATGATAGTGAGGCAAGGGAAGCATATAGGGGACAGTTTGCAAGAATTTATCCAGCTACGTCTTGAAGACGTCCAGAGAACCATCGAATTCTCTCAGATCTTTCGGTAGAGTGTTGAAGAGTCTGGGTCCCACCATCTAGAACGACTGTTCATGTCTAGTCCAAACGCTGCCAGTCGCCCTCGCATTGAACATCGGCACAACACACATCTAGCCGAAACGAATGTGCTGCTTTGTGCGCAGCCTTGTGGTTTCGTTTTTGAAGTCTGGGACTATTCCACGAATCGTTTCACACGTGTAAATTATAAGGTATCTCTCCCTTCTTCGCTGCAGAGAAAATACAGTTGGGGATTATTCAGGACTCGTGGATACCAGTGCACGAGTACAAGCAGAGATAGTGCTTGTACATGGTAAACTTCAAACATGGTAAGGCACTGATAGTGCTTATACATGGTAAACTTTATACGTGGTAAAGCACTGATAGTGCTTGTATCCGAGTAATTGGTGCAATCCTATTTCCTTGTGAGATTAGTGAACGAAAAGCAGTACGAACCGAGAGGAATACTAACACGAACGAGTCAAGTTGGTAACCTAAATGGGATTCTCTCCACAAAAACAAATACCGACCGACACAATTTCGCTTCGCACCAAATCCCCAATTAAGCACGGATGGATACCTTAAGCATTTGAAGACTATCGTGTTTCGCCTTCAAACTGGTTGCCTGAAAACTATCGCCTGCGAACGAGCCAGCGAGAATTGTAGCAAGACAAGGACAGAAAAAATGTAAATGAAAAATACTCGGGCCGTCAGTAAAAACGGTTGCTGCTGCTCGGCCTGGACTCCGGATTACCGACACGTACCTTGAATTTCTTCAAATTCTATTTGTTGTGTGAAAATTGTGCACTGCTTCGTCTAAACATAACATTCGTGCAAATGGAACACATTTGTTAGTAATAGTAGTAGTGTAGAAAGCTGCGCTCCAGTGGCTGGGACTATCTCGCGCCAAAAGGGAACGGACCATTTAGTGTGGACTAAAGAGAGAGGGGAATCTATGCATAAGATGCGTTCCCACTCAGGATCCCCGGCGCACAGAAACAGCAAGTTAAGAAAGAAGAGGGAGAGAAAGCAATGAATTATCAGCAAAAAGGCATGAAAATAGAAAAGCTAAGTGGGCACGAAAGACAGATAGTCTCGAAGACCTATGTCTATAGCTGAGGTGCCTAACAGTGCCCCTTTGGGGTCGCCAGTCTCTATACTGTACGATAGACAAACCTAAATAACCTAATCCTATTGCCTATCTCCCACTCCCCGAGTGGGGTGGGGGTGGGTGTCAGTAAGGAATAACTGCGGTTAGACAGGAAAACGCTATATCTTGTCTCTGACCGCTAAAACGTTTGAAGCTATGAAGCGTAATACTCCCAACATTCACAGCAGCGAATATAGCGTTCTTTATCAGAGCCAGACGCCATCGCTGTACAGGGTTCGTCAATGTCATGCGCTATCAAATAGACGTCTCTATTCACGTTAAATAGTATTTATATTTTACAGTCGCGTCGATCACACATCAAGGTACCATCAGTCATGTGCAATAAAACAATATTAACCACTGTAAATCGATCGCAGCATGTGTTTAATACAGAGATTTAGTAGCACTGACAAAAGCGGCATCGCGTGTAGTCGGTACATGACATTCCGAAGTTTCAAATTCGCCGCAAATCATAGATTTTTGTGGCTCGTCTTGCCGTCCCTTTCTGCAACTGTCCATCATTGCCTGCACCCTCCGTGGTCCAGAGATCGGGATCACAAATCCCTGCAGGTCGGAAGGGGAGCTGCTCAATAGATAAAGAAGGTCCTTCACAGCGACGAGATGCTGTCATAGGGGTACGCTAGCAGCTGCCATGACTTTCGGTCGGCACAGATTGATACGTCTTGCGCACTAGGGCGAACGAAAATAAGTGATAAAGAAAGTGAACTGTCTTTATTTTTTATGTTCAAATTATCACAAATACAAGGACGTTGTGATGCTAACTTGCAATTTCCCAGGTCTTATCAGTGGCAAGGTGCTGCTATTTATTTCTTTAGACACGGTGGTTTTTCAAATTTGACAGCAAAGCTAGGCAGCTTTTTGCTTCCAAGCAATGATGTAAACTGAGTCCCCAATATCAACAAAAGGCTAACAATATCCACATCAACTAATTTACGCGGTGAGGCTCTAATTGGTGCAATAATAACAATACGAGTGAAACGTGGGGAAAAAATATGTTCTTGGGGGTATTTCCGCCATGTAGAGATAATACCATCACTAACAGCATAACAAACTAGCCTCAACGGCCGAACAAAAAAAGAGTTTTAATTCTTCCTTACCCTTGATTTCCTATCGATAATAAAGAAAATCCTGGTCTGAAAAGTGGCAGCACCTTGATCTTGCCGCGCCTGCTGGAGCGGTGCACTCTGCAAACAATATTGAATTTCCTCGTAGCGAGGCGGCCGGCAGCGCTCACCCTCGGCGCAACCCGACCCCGCAACGGGCGCCAAACAGCCGTCCGTTGCGGGGCTTGGGAGTAACGCTACGCCCGCCAATTGACGTAAAAACTAACTGCGCATGAATGTGAAATGCATGTCGAAGAGTGTAGTTTATTGCATTAGATTTTGTTACCGAGATGTGAATAGCATTGGAGTGAATATATGTTTGCATGGTGAGACATGAGGAATGCAATAGTTGAAAAGATCTGAAGCTGAAATTACGTCAATGAACGTGGACTCAGAATGGAGACGGTACATGGACAGAGAATTCGGGTAGGATAATAAATACAAATATAAAATGAAAATCTACAAGAGTTAAGTTGGGTTACTCATACTTCTGGAAACGTTGTTGCCTTGCAACGTATGTAATTTTGGGAAAATACACAGGAGGAAAGCAAAATAGGAAATCAATGCTCACCCCTTACTACGAAATAATTCTTGGACTTGGGACGTGTACATCCCGGAAACAGCACGACGGGTCACGGAAAAATTATGTGATAAAAAACTTGCCGTAAACAAAAAGAAATACATTCACGTGAAATAAGCACACGCTGCTAGACAAGAAGAGCATTTACCAGGTACGAGTAGCGGTTCTTTTAGCCCCTGCGAATAGAAAGAAAAAGAAGAGTCACTGTGTTTTGGACGAGACTTGTTGAATTCTAAAGCCAAATCGTTCGGGACTCGGTAATTTGGAGCCAAGAGTGCAAGCTGAGGATAGATGGACGCCAAGGCGGAGCGAGCCTCCTGATGTTGCTGGACTGCACAACACGAGCGGTTCCTCCGTGCGTCGTTCCATGATGACGAAAATAAATATCCAAACATCGAATCAAACAAAAATTTTTTCTTTTAATGATTATCAAGCTTGAAACGCGCTTCAAAGTGTATATTATTTTCATTTTATTTACAATTTCCTACACTTCAATTCTAAATTTGTTTCTTGTGAATGATAAAATAAGCA
>VOMN01088283.1:0-10195 GCA_014899125.1 Orchestia grillus
ACTCACACAACACACACGCACATGAACTCACACAACACACGCACACAACTCACACACAGCATCATAGGTGCAGGTCTTCAGTCACGGGAGTATCCTCTGCGGGAGCTTTTCGTAACCCCATCGCTTGTCGTTTTTTAACCCTGTGTTAGTCACCTTGGACCGTTCCTTAACCTTTCTTTCAGTTAGGGTTAATGTCATTGCGACATCCTTTCCCCACTGATCATTTTTGCAAGCTCCAGGGGACTCGCGCAGGGTTGGTGAAACCGACATAGTTTCCTTCCTGTCTTAGGTGGTGGTGAGGAGGAGAGTCTCTGAGGGACGTCCGTCTGCTTCACAAATACGGGGTGCGCTAATGATGCTCCGTGTCCTGGAATACTGGCGCGGGGCCGACAACATGGAACGCATTTCGGAACTTGCAGAGCATACAGTCAAAAAATTGTCACTAATTTTCTTCCTCGCGAGTAAAATCCGAAGCAGGAATTTCACGATGGAATCATGTAAAGACGCTCAGAAAAGAAAGTCTCTCATATTATTTTCTTAATAGTTTTTCTCTAGCGTAAAATGAGTTTCATCGCTACGCGCATCACAATATCATGTATTCTGAAATTCGACAGTTAAAATAACCTCTGTAAGATGTTTGAATAAATTTTAGAACCTCTGCATATAGAAATTAATGGCGCGTTTCAGCTTGAGATTCAAAGCCCAACAAGATGTCGCAACCTTGATCGTCGCCGGCCCGGTAACGACGCGTCATTTGCGCTAACAAACATTTCTAGTAATACACTTTGCATTTTAGAATCTCAAAAGTTCACCATTAACACGGACATAAAGTTAAACGCGCGCGAGTAACACGGACATAAAGTCAGACGTGCGCGAGTAACACAGGCATAAAGTTAGACGCGCGCGAGTAACACGGACATAAAGTTAGACGCGCGNCGTGAAAAACACGGACATAAAGTTAGACGCGCGCGAGTAACACGGATATAAAGTTAGACGCGCGCGAGTAACACGGACATAAAGTCAGACGCTCGCAGGTACCATAAACATAAAACTAACCTAAAAACAAAAGTGAAAAAATTAAAGTGTAAAACTATTCAAACAATTGCATCGTTTAAAATATAAAACGGGCATTATTATATACTATCAACACCTATACAATAGAATGGTATAGTAGAAATAGGTAATACAGACCTGAATACAATAGAATGATATAGTAGAAGTAGGTAATACAGACCTGAATACAATAGAATGATATAGTAGAAATAGGCAATACAGACCTGACTTTTTGAAGTGCTTTTGTTTTCGACCGGCATATGCACATTCTAAACAGGAAGGAAATGCTTTCGAAATGCATCAAGGTTTTCCGGTTCCCTGATTTTAAAACAAAAGATCGGTAATCAAGCGCATTTCTCTTCAACCTTTTCAGGTTCAGAGACAGGGTTAAGCTTTGTTGCACAACTGGCTAAGTCTGACGCACATATTAACAAATTAAAAAAAACAGTAATAACTCAGTTTTCTAGAGCGGTAGCTAGGCTCAAAATTTTCAGGTTGCCGCAGCCGCACGACTGCACGTGAAAGTGCAAGCTACAGCATTTTTCTCAAGTGGTGCACACAACGCACCATCAAACCTCAAAGGATTGACCAAGCCCGTGTGAATTCATCACTATCCCGGATATCCAACACGACGGATATCCAACACGACAGATATCGAGTACTCCTGCGCAACTGATAGACTTTACAGCTCGCAGTTCCCAAGAGTCGCAGGAAAAAGAGAGAGAATCGACTTGATGTCGCCGCTGATGAAGCAGACGAGACTCGTAGTGCGTTCCAGAGCTAAATGTAAAGCTAGGGTCGTCAGAAAATTAGTGGAGCTTCCAGGCATCCAGCCGGTGTGGCACCTAGCAACAGTCTGAGTAATACAGCTTGGTCACGGCACGGAGGCGTCCCGATGTGCAGGCCTGCAGCACAGTGTACTCAGCTGTGCCTCGACTTCTGCCGTGACTCGCTCGCTACACAGCAGTGTTGCAGGAATTAGGAACAGAACACCAGTGGGATGATTATACTTCTCGTACCGCATTATTACGTACTCATTTTTAATGCGGATATGAATTGAACCACTGTAGGGTCGGAATTTAGAAGTCAAGACTGACTATGATGTAAGTGTCAAAGAGAGCTGTCAAGTCGAAGTATAACGTGCAGTAATTTGAAGCTGTGATTTAGAGTTTCACGCACGGAAATATGCTTAGCAAATCGTGTCATTTTTCTTCCGTAATTTTACGTCTCTAACGGCTGGCTGTTATCGAAGTAATCTCCCCCTCCTCTGATGTATTAAGTTCAGTCAAAAAGAGAAAGTATTCCTTTACTTAATCAGATACATTGGTTGTTGAAGTAGGGCTACAGATCATTCGGCTCCATTACTGCAGCAGTTTCGTCAGACCGAAGCGCTCGACTCTATGGTTAGAGACTGCAGCAAGGAATCGCTGGCATATGGAACACCGTCAGGCTTCTGCAAGTCCTTCCATTGCTTTCACAATCGTCAATTGGAAAGATGATTGAGAAAACTACCGCCTATATTCATGATTGCGTTTTGATGAAAAGAATCTGCACACAATTGACTCCCAACAGCCAGGAGACTCGTCAATTGTGCAAATGTGAGCCTTTTGTGCTTAGTATAAACGACCAGGGCGCCGACGCACGCTCGCTGTTGCAATCATTTGCTCGCACCTTTTGTATAGGACGGATCTGGACTCTAATCTAAGCTAATTTCGAAGTTATTTGTGGTGTATTTCGCTATTTATAGTCACGTTTTCGAAATAAAGCATTTGTTGCAGAGGAAAGGTTCCTGACTTTGATATGGAATGCTTTATAATTATGGTATTGTGAAGTACTCAATACTTCAATGACTGATTATTGTATAAAATATTTTCATTATGCAACCCATGATGATTCAAAGGCGGAAAAGCTTGACAGTACGGCCGTTCGTGAATGCCTTAAAAAAATTGAACTGACTCTACAGGGATTGTTTGACGAATGGGAATTAATCAGTGGACGAGCAGACTACTGAAAACGCCTGAAATTTTTCCAACCGTATTCTCTCCAGCGAAGAAGGGAGAGACCTAACCTGACCTTATAATCTACACGTGGAAAATAATTAGTGGAATAGTCCCAGATTTCATAAACGAGACCATAAGGCTGCGCACAAAGCAGCACATTCGGTTTGGCAAGGTGTGTGTTGTGCCAACGTTCAATGCGAGGGCGGTTGGCAGCGTTCAAAGTAAACATGAACAGTCCTTCGCTGTGATGGGACCCAGACTCTTCAACTCTCAGCGTAAAGATCTGAGAGAGTTCGATGATTCCCTGGACGTCTTCAAGACGAAGCTGGATAACTTTCTGCAAACTATCCCTGATAAGACTCCCTTGCCTCACTATCATCAAACGGCAGAGGGAAACGGTCTCATTCAACAGCTCGCGGATATGCGAAGGCACACCCTGCACACAAAGCGGCGGCACCCCAGTGTGACCCGGGCGTGAATGAGTTAACATCTCCAAGGTATCCAAGGTTGATGCTGAATTTTCGCAGTAGTGTTGCCCTACATCGCGTGGGGGTGGAGCGTGTTGCCATGCAGGTGCCACGCAGGTACCATACCAATGTCAAGCTATTGCCATGCCGTTACCTTTGTGTTGCCATGTTACGATAGGACATCCCATGAACTAATAACGACACAAGAACTCGCCGAAATGTGGTTGGAAAATTACACTAATTACTCAGTTTAGGGAAAACAAAATCCTCAGGTAGCATACACGGTCGCGTGGCCGCTAGCGCTTCACACGAGTGCTGCACACCGTACCGAAGGCCCAACGGCAGAGACGACAGCGGTCGGTGATGGGGGAATTAGAGCGAGTTGAGCTGCTTCTCATGACACCAAACGGACCCAGAACTACGAAAATAGCGACCTAACTACGTGAAGTAGCGTGACCTCTCGTAGAAATTGTCTGGCGGGTCAAATTTTTCTCAGTTTCACAAGTTGGACACAAAAATTCATGGAAGAATGGGTTTTAAATAACAGTGAATTTCAAAGCGGGCGCATATAACGCGGGCATCAAATTAAATGGGTTGACTTTTATGCTAGGACCTCCATCAAAGAAACGCAGTAAATGTTTACTTTATTAGGGTACTTGTACCTGTTTGTAACGAATATGAACAAGAAGCCCGGGGTAAATTAATATATCTTGAGATAAGGATGATTTTATAACAGGTTCTATCCACCGCGATCGCACTTCTATATCCATATATATAAAGACGTAGCCTAATCTTTCCTAACCTAATTCTAATCTTTCCTAACCTCACCTAACCTATTCTGACCTGACCTAACCTCGATTAACCTAATTAACCTTTGCTCTTTACAGTTTGGGAATGCAAAAAATATAGAGAAAAATGCCGAAGTGTTGCCAGAATTTATGTGTTAGGGGTCTCAAAGTGAAAATTAACCACTCAATGTTCGCAAGTAAAGCGGGCATAAAATTAAATTTTTTGCAGGAAACGCGGGCATAAAATTAAATATTCGCAAGTAATACGGGCATAAAATTAAATATTCGCAAGCAATACAAGCATAAAATTAAATATTCGCAAGCAATACAAGCATAAAATTAAATGCTCGCAAGTAATACGAGCACGAAATTGAATATTCGCAAGTAATAGAAGCATAAGTTCGACGCATGCCCCCCGCACGGCCACACAATTGGCCGGTGGCAAGCAGCACGGAGCGTCGCACTCACCTGAGCCAGGAGAAGCGGGGCCACACCGCGACGCTGCGACTTGTAATTCCAATAAAGTACTCGCACTTCAAGAAGAAAGTGGTCGGCCTTGATTTGACACTGTGGTCACGAATGCACACACCTCCAGCAGCCAGCACGACTTCACTTTACTTTTTTCGGTCGCTACACAACACAAGCACAAACTGGGTAAGAACTCGACACTCACTGCACGAAAAAAAAATTGCGATCGTTTAAAAAAAAAAGAATTTCACACTGGACGCGAATGATGTCACCTTCGCATGAGGCGCTCACAAGTAGGTGCCATGATAAAAAAAAATTGGTTAAGCAAAGAATAGAAATGAGGTTATTTGACGTGGGTAACAAATGCCAGTGGATGTAAATTAATGCAAGGGAAAAAAGGTACCCAGAACGCAAAGCAGAATAGACTGTAAAATGTAGAGCGTCAAAGGGATACCTAACCCGTACGAAAACGGGCACACATGACTTTCCAAGTCAGAATAACTCTCGTGTTGCGTGAATAATTTTAATGGCAATAGAATATTGTTAAAGAGAACCTAATTTTAGAACATTAACAAGAAGGTCAGGGGTTACTCTGACGGGAGAGAAGCTCCCCGCCCGTACATTCAGTAAGATGACGTTCACGAGAGAGGTACTTCTTATGGATTGTGATCGAGAAAGTAATTCAAAGGTTTTGCAAACATCGTTGCTTTAGGAGTAAATAAGTAACTAACTGATAACGAAAAATCATCAAAAAATATATTCAGCATTCACAGATAATTCTTGATAATTTTCAAATAATTCTTGAGATTCATATTCCTGTCCTTACACTCACTCTCAGACGGGGGTTGGGAAAATATCTCATTCATAAACATAAAATTAACTTTAACCAAAGTTTTAACATCATTGAGTACTTAAATGCGGCATAAAACTGGCATTCGTTGAGCGGTGCTTAAAAACCCTCATTAATTAAGCTAATATTTCCTTTGAGGAGCGGGGCGCATCGGACAGGGATGGCCCTAAGAACAAAGCCCAGGTACGGATCGAGTTGTGAAGCAGAGGTTCATTTCAGAGAGCCCTGAGGGTCTCACCGTTAGTCAGCAGTCCGCCAGACACACACGCTTGTATCAACACAATTGACTAGCCATGTTCATACAAACGAACTCTATTTTCAGAGCTCAAAATCAAAAAGGTGAAAGATTCAATCAAATTCAATGACCGATGGTGCTCGCTTGAGTAAGAGCCAAGAAGGCTATGCGAGGAAAGTACAATGAATTTCTTATCAAGTTGCGAGCAAAATGTCATGGCATCAAGCGACACCCCGAAGCGGGTCGTGATTTTACCGGCACAACTACACACGTGCACACCCTACCACTGCTGGCGCCACACTGACAAATTTGAGCGGTCGTGCCCGGCAGGAACGAGTTTGAATCAGCTGACCGTCCAACCGTGGAAAAACTGGGTACTACATCCGCAATACCAGAAAATAAATACCCGTATGGGATACTATGATTTGAGCATGCATGGTTACTGATTTTCAAGTTAAACGGAAGATATTCGTGAAATAATTTCTATTTTTCAGCATTATCGAATTAATTTAACAGTTAGATCAAGATGTTTAAATGTATTTTTATGCAGCTGAAAATTTTGACCTCCTAACTAACGTGATGTCAAAATAATCTAAGTGAGCTCATCTCTCCCAAGGTCAAAATTATCACTCAATTTTTTAACAATTTTATTTAATTTTACCGTTGCACTATATACGAAAGCCTTTCATTTTCCCTCACTAGCCTTAATAAATTTGGCAATATTTCAGGCTGCTTAAATGAGCGAGTAAAAACCGCTCAATTATATTAAATATTTTTTCATAGCTACTAGAATTTAGGAGTTTGACCCTCGAACTCCATTTTACAGTTCATGAATTGAATGCTGTGAGATCGTCCTGCTTTGGGGCAGAGTGAACTACAATCATTGCACAACTTTTAATTGACAGTACATATTTGGCATCATGGTTACATATTGGCGTATTGATATTTAAATTGGTGAAAATTTTAAAGCAGTATAATGAACATTAACAATATTAAAATAGATACTCATGACACCAATTGTTTTTACCCCATTAAGATCGGAAGTCAAGGAAGTATACAGTCCCTTGATTTCCAACCTGACTCCAGAAAAGAGAGCACAATTAGCATCCGACACCCTTATTTGGGTGTCTGCCGGCATATGCCTGTCTTCAGGCACTGACTGATCGTGTGTAGGACCCCTCAGATCCCGCTCGAGCGGTTCTCCCTCTTCTCGCATGATGCTCCCAAGGATTTTAATGTCCGCTGCTTAGCTCTCAGAGACACCTAAGCCACATTTTTTATTTACGAGCAGCTCTAGAACACCGGACGAACCTCGTTGTTCATTCCCCCTTAAATACATGTACAAGGAGAATTTGCAAAAGTTTAACTCTCACCCAACTTTGAACTAGCGCACTAACTAATAAATCCTAAAATACTTGCGTTTGAGAAGCTGTGTTTCGCTACCTCGCCATAAAAAATTATAGGCCACTGTAATTTTTGACTCCAGAGGAGCTTTTTACAAGACAGTACACAATATTCATCACACATAAGCATTTAAAGAAAGTTTTTTCCTTGTTTTCATTTCCTCACTTGAAGATGGACGTGGTTAATATTAGCCTTCACCGTCTCGCCATTCGTAGTTCTTTGTACTGAAAGGTGCTACAATGAACTTACTTCTAGGATAGTTAAAAGTGTAAAGAATAATTTTTCTGTTATGGAACCATTTGAGCAAGCGGTGAAATTAGATATTTAAATTAACAGTTCGGTTTCTTTGAACCTCGCGTCTTTTTTGGGGGGACTATTCAATTATGGAACCACCTTTTTAAAGAATCTAGCATATTTCACGCACATGAAGTGCCTTGAGAACCTGCACTGAGTGTATCAACATACACATGTCGATATGTCAGTAGAACGAAGGACTCGTGGAGCCACCCCTGCACTGACGTGCGCTCTGTGAAGGCGCCCGCTCCTCCCCCACCGAGTGCTGCCGCCGCTGGTGGTTGTGCTCAATCATCTGGAGGTCAATTTTCTAATGTGTGAAAATGCAAGAAAATGTTTAAGAGTCATGAAAAGGGAACGTAAAAAGAGAACACGCAGAAATATCTACGAGTAGTACTGGACTTTTAAGTCGTAAATGTGTCTCCGGTGAAGTGTGTCACCGTAAATGCGTCTCCGGTGACTCATGCGTAGTGGAATGAGAATCCAATTAAGCTCATTGTTCTAGCATTGTCTGCGGTAAATGAGACGTGAATAGAATAGATTAGAATAGAATAGAATAGAATAGAATAGAATAGAATATGGCTGCACGACCGAGCAAAGGGGTCCTTTTTTAACCTACTACCCATGTACGGTGACGTCAGACAATGAAATTAACATTCCATGAGCATATCACATCGTATCACACCATCGATGTCTATGGCACGTACTATGAAGTCAATCCACATATTGTCGATCCATACACTGCATCAAGGACCCCGTTTGTCCTTCGATACTAATTGTAGAACATCGCGCCAAGCATCTAACTGGTGTCCTTTTACTTAGATACGTGTCTTTCAAATGGAAAAATTGGTCTTCCACCTGGTCTTACACCTCTCAGGGTTCGACCAAGTGACTACGAGCTTCATGCTACATGAAATCACATGGTGTGTAAAGATTTCTGCAATAATTTTTAACAGCTCTACGCTGTGCCCATACAAATTCATTGCTTGGAGAGAGTCATTCAAATAATGGAGTCTCATTCGGTATCCCTGCTACGGCCATGCATGGGGTGCATCAAAATAGTCCAGGATCAAAGTGGATGACTTTCAGGCCTCCATTGCTAGACTGGTAATAGAGTTACGGTATTTTCTCCAATTGTTTTGTTGCTGTTGCTCTGAGCACAATTGTTGCCGTACATGCGTTCTGTGCACATCCGGAATTGCATTTGTGTTCTTGGTCGACTTTCGTACGTCGTACCGTCAATTAGTACGAGCTCCACCAGTTCCCCCGACCCTTATTTTACTAAAAGTTTGCCTCGCTGTGCAAGGAAAGCAAGGGGCGTAGCGCTGTTACCTGCACATCGCGCCGCTGGCAGCAGCAGGGCGGCAGCAGATGCGTGTCTGGCTTCTGGTGAACCACGCACGCACACACGCACGCACTGACACACCTGCCGTTCAGTGGACGCCCTAGCTCTGCTTCTCCCTGCTCTCGGAAAAAAGGAGCATGAGCAAAATAAGAGAGGAACAATAGAATTGCATCAAGCCTTCAGGACGGGGAATGATTTTTTAGTTATTTTGCTTTGGTTGCTGATGTTTGTGAAGGGGAGCTGCCAAGGCTGATCGAGAGGCGATGCAAACGGTGCCTTCACACGATCAGTGAAAATCTGAAGACAGTGTTTGAAGATACCTAAGAGACTGTACAGTCCCTTGACGTTCGACCTCAGTCGAGAATTGAGAGCAAAGTTAGCTTTTGATGCCCATATGTGAGTGTCTTCCGATATTGTCTTCAGACTTTGACTGATCGTGTGAAAGGTCATTAAAGCAGACTAAATCACTGACGGCACTTGCACAACAACCGTTTCAGGAGATGTTGTGTTTCCCCAGTTATCAGAGTCGTTTTTATAATAATAAAAGTTCTATCTAAGCATTCGCACAATGAAAAAATAGTTCATCATGGTATCTCTCTTTTTGACACGCAGAAGTATACTTTCAGTAATTGAAGTCTAGTCAACAAATACGTAATCATTCTAGGTGGAACATGAAGAGCGAAATGATTTCCGTTCGATTTTGCAGCGAGTGATCAATATCATTTAATTTCACTCATTCATTCGTTGAACCCCTTTGGAGAAAGCGTAATGGTCCAGAAGCATTCCACCTGTGGGGGCCTGCTGCCTATTGTATGTATAGCGCAACACAATGACTTCACATCTATCGCTAGGCTAATCAAAGTCTGACGTGCCTGTTAGTTTGCATGTTCGTTCGTTTGTTCGACGATGAATACGCAGTTATAATATTATAATTAATCGTATCGTGGATACGAGCTGCTTCAAAAATCCAGTTTTCGCTTCAGTTTTATCAGACTAAGTCTAAGTTCTCATGCTTATTGCTGGATCAGCTGCCCGATGACGAGCTTCAGGTCCCCTGAACATGGTGAACTTGGGTGTTGGAATGTCAATAACATTCGTGCGTTGAAAAGTCAGCCTAAAAAAATAAATCAAATAATAAATAAGTTCAGGCTCCATTTATGTTGCTCAGTGAAGTCAATTAACTTCTCACCTGCCAATAAAACTTTTTAGCTGTGGCCCAACAGGGTAAACAGACGGAACACGGGTAGTCTAAAGATTATCTACTCTACGCGTTGCGTTTCATAGAACTAAA